>PVHP010002833.1:0-84151 GCA_004024765.1 Zapus hudsonius | reverse complement strand
TGATCCAGGTGTCCCCCACAAACAAATGAATGTGTTCTGATAGATCGATCCTCAGCTGATGGCAATTCAGGAATTAGAACCTCACTAGAGCTGTGTTGTTGGGGGCAGGCTTTTGGGGGTTATAAGCCAGCTTCCCCTTGCCAGTATTTGGCACACCTTCCTGCCACTGTTTGCAGTGCTGTGGCGGAGGTGATGTCCAGCCCTCTGCTCATGCCATCGTTTTCCCTGCCAGGATGGAGTCTCCCCTCGAGTCCGTAAGCCAAATAAACCCATTCCTCCACAAGCCACTTTTGCTTGGGCTCTTTCTGCGCAGCAACTAGAAAGGTGACCGCAACAAAGCAGTAGCCAGATTTTTTGTTTGCTTGTTTTTTGAAGGGGGGGGCATGCCTCTGGATAGTACCCCACCATGGCTCTTAAAATCTTTCCACCTCCTCTTCTGTAAAATTCCCTGAGCCATGGTGGGTGAGTTTTAAGTCTGCTTTACTGTTGAGCTCTTAAGAGTGTCTGGGCTTCTGCTTTGGACTATTTTGAGTCTCCTCAGTGTCTGTCTCCAGTATCCATGCAAAGGTTGTCTGACGTGCTGTGGAAGGAACTTCCTCTATGGTTTCATTTGGGCCCTAGATGATGTGTTAGAGGTGATTCATCTCCTGCCTTAGGAGGCAGCCATCGTCTCAGGTCTTGGTGGAACTGGGTTAGTGTATGTATGTGGAAGTCCTGCATACTTGGTACAGGTAGGTCACAGCCACCATTCTGATCTTCCTGGCAGGGGAAAGGACCCAGACTCGGTGAGACAGAAACTGCAGAAGTCATTCAGCCCTGCCTGGGAGATTGATTGGATGGAGGCACATGACAGGATGACCGAGTGACTCTCAGTCAGTGTGGCTAAATCACTGGTCAAGGCCTGGTCTTAGGGGCCCTGGCAGCCCATCTGAGGTAAGAAAAGAGAGAAATATTTTTAAAGCCAGGCTGCTGGCTCCCCCCCTACACACACACCCCTACCTTATCAAGTCTATGAATGGTTGGGTATCTGAATGTTGTCTTTATGTTTAAGCCAGTTGTCTTTCGAGAAGCTGCTTCCAAAGGGATAGTTGGGTCTCAGAATAGTTGGCAGTGACTTGCCATCCAGGTCCTTCCTGTCATCTTGTAGGTGATCCAAGACTACAGAACCTCGGCCTTCCATTGGGGGGCCCTCATCAAGATAGGTTCTGGAAATGTGTGGGGCTCCTGCATACATTAGTTTCTGTTCAATGTGAATTCAGAAGAGAGAATGTGTACAAGTCACAGGCCAGCAGAGTGGAGAAGCCGAGAAGGGTTACAATCACAGGCATTGTGTTGGGCTCAAAGCTATGTGTGACTTCTTTTTGTGGTGCTTGGTATAACAGATTTTGTGGGGGTGCTGTGAAAAAGCTTTTCATTCTCCAAAATAATTAAATAAAAAAAGAGGACGCTCTGGAACGCTCCATAACTCTGGGGAATTTGTCTGTTCTGGAAAAAAAAAGACTGAAAGGAAGACATTCAATAGGATATGGTTTGTGAAACATTGAAGATCTTCTTAAAGTCCACTGGAAGGAAATGTTCAAATTCTTTAGCTTGGGCTGGAGAGATGGCTCAGTAGTTAAGGCACTTGCTTCCAGTGCCTAAGGCCCCGGGTTCAATTCCCCAGGACCCACATATGCCAGACCCACAAGGTGGTGACCCTGGTGCTCTCTCTCTCTCTCTCTCTGTCTCTGTCTCTTTCTCTCTCTCTCTCTCTCATTCTCTCTCTGCTTGAAAATGAATAAATAAAATATTAAAAAAAGTTTAAAAATTCTTTAGCTTATGATTTTCAATCATGACACTCAAATAGGATGTACAAAAGGCATCAGACTTTGTGTTTTAAAGGGGTGGTACATGGGGATAAATTATACCAAGGAGACAAAATTTTTTTTAATAAAATATCAAAGACTAAACAGAATAAAACACTAAGTAAAACAGAAGCAGGAGCCCAATTGAATATACAAAAGTGGCTTATTTGATCTGCTTGTTTTCAATATACAAATATACACTGATGACCTCTAAGTGCTCTGCCTGAAAGGATTCCAAAACTTTACCTCTATTTTTTAAATGACTTACTATTTTCTCTCTCTGTATGTATTTGTTGATATTGCTATGTATGTATGTATTAGTACATATACATGTATTACTTATTGCTTCTACACGATTGGCAGCAGAAACATTGATTTAAAAATAGTCAGAGGTCATTTCTTTCTTTTTTTTTTGGTGGGGTCTCACTACAGCCCAGGCTGACTGGAAACTCAGTGATCCTACTTTCTCAGCTTCCCAAGTGCTGAGATTATAGACCATCATCCCTAATTCAAACAGGTAATGTCTATGGGTATATTTTCCAGTAATAAAAATATCGTCTCTAGCTATAATGGTCTCTAGCTATAAAATATCACAAATGGTGTCATTTGCACTTGGACTTGACTGGTGTCTTTAATTCTGGCTTTGCTATGAGACAAATGGATTTTTTTTTTTGCAGCCCTGCAGACATCTGCTGTAAGGCTGTTAACGGTTCCTCAGACAACCTTCACTTCAAAGCAATGTGGCTCAAGAAGGCGAATAGCTAGGTTTGGATTTTGGTCCCAGCACAATAGTGTTTTTCAATGCAACAAAATGTAAAGTTTAAGAACACCATACATATTTCATTGGCTTTTGTAAAAATGTATATTTTCCTTTTGTCCAATTCACTATTCTTCTCTCTCTTTCTCTTTTTTGAAGCAGGGTCTCACTCTAGCCCAGGCTGATCAGGAATTCACTCTGTAGCTCCGGGCTGGCCTCAAACTCCCAGGGATCCTCCTAGCTCAGTCTCCCCAGGCGACTCTACCAGACCTGGCATTGTTTGCTTTTAATGAGTTCCATCCTTACCAATTTACTGCTACACAGCAATTCAGTTCAGCTACTCAAACACTTTCATGGAGAGCTCGTCTTGTGAAAGCCAAAATCCAGCCTCTGGAAGCAGGGTTGGGGGAGGGTACAATGATTAGCTCTTTTCTTCAAAGCAAATCCATTTAGTTACATAACTGCTGCTTAAACTCTTGTCAGCAGAAACTCTCAATGTACAGAGGACAGCCTATTCCTCTGCTTTCAACTATAGTTGAAATCATTTCTCACTACAGCCCAGTATCTCCCTCCCACTGGCCTCCTAGTTCTCACTTCTAGAAAGCACTAAGCAAGGCCAGTATCTCTTTGAATATGCTTTGAGGATTTGCAAACGGCTCTTGGTTCACCCTGTCTCCTTCCGTCAAAGGTACGAATTTCATGTGCTTCGACTCTGTTTTTTAAACCTAAATATAAGATTTTTATGTCAGTTAATGCTGAAGTTCACTTTCTTGCAATGCCCAAAGATATATTCTTGGTTCCAGCACATTAAACATCTTCCAAGTTTGCCTTCCTGTTTCTGAAACACACTGTGAAGACATTTAAATTTATAATAGGAGTCATCTGTATTTTCCAGCTCATGAAAAATAAGATGGTGAAAGAAAATTTACTTGATCCATCTTTTAAAATTCTCATATGGGCCCGTTAAAAGGATTTAACTTGGGCTGGAGAGATGGCTCAATGGTTAAGGCACTTGCTTGCAAAGCAGAAGGACCTAAGTTCAATTCCCCATTTCCCCCCAAAAGCCAGATCCACAAGATGCACAAGGTGGAGTTTGTTTGCAGTGGCTTGAGGCCCTGGTGCCCCATTTTTTTCTCTGTCTTTCTGTCTGTCTCTCTCTGCTTGCAAATAAATAAAATCTTTTTTAAAACAGGATTTAACAGTTTTTCAAATGGTGGTCATACATATGTGCAGATTTTAAATTTTTTTGCATTCTAGTATAGATAATGTCAACAGTGACAGATGTTCTGCTGTACAAAATGTCTCCTGAATAAGATCATGAATTAGTTTTTTTTTTTCCCTTGAGACTGGGTCTCACACTGAGCCTGGAGCTCATGGTGTAGCTAGTGTAGCTGGCCAGCAAGCCCTCTAGGGTTCCTCCTGTCTCTGCCTCCCCAGCACTGGGATTACAGGCTGCTTTTATGTGGCCGCTGGGATTCCAACTCAGGTCCTCATGCTTGATCCATGAGCACTTTACCTATGGAGTCATCTCTCCTACCCCCAAGATGACTTCTTGGAATTTGATAAATATTAGTTTGGTTAGAATGATTAATGATACCAATTTCCAAGTGCTCCACAGTTTATTTGAAATATACTATGACTTTAAAAGAAAACCTACATCTATCTTAAGATTGTGAAAGGTATGTTTTGGAGTTTTCCCAAACTATACTAATGTACTTCTTTCAGAAACAGTTTAGACGGAATCTTCCTATCTTAAAAGAAATTACGAGGGGGGAAGGACGAGATACATGTGACATGTAAACACAAAGGAAAGCAGGGAGCTTAGGAAGAGAAAGACAAGAGAGGAGAATCACTTCAAATAAATTGTTTTAAAATCCCATAACAAAAACTCTATATGATAAGAAAAATATAAAAATTTAAAAGTAGTTTTTTGTTCAACTTTTGTTATCAAGACAGGATTTCACTCTATAGTCTAGGCAAGTCTGGAATTCTGTAGCCTTAAATCTTGTCAAACTTGTGGCAATCCTCCTGCCTCAGCCTCCCAAGTGCTAGGATTTTAGGTGCGAGCCCCGGTGCCTAGATTTTTCTCAAAGAAATCATGAGCAGAGCAGGTGTCCTGGCACCCCTATTCTGGGGGGCCCTCCTCAATGGGGTTAACAGTAGACATTGTACATTCATGAATTTTCCAGTCAGTGTCTGTGGGAGAGAACAATACCTCAGAGTCCACCTTCCCACCCTGTGGGTCTTGATTTCTTTCCACTCCTTCTTCCTCAAGGTTCCCAGAGCTTTGGAAAGCATGTTATAAGTTTCTTTCAGTGCTGAGCTTCTGGCAGCCTCTGATTTTCTGTTTTGATAAGTTTTGAGTCTCCTCAGTGTCTACGGCCATCTCCCTGGAGGAGGTTCTCAGGCTAGCAGTGAGAGTCGCACTCATATTTAACCCATCACTTCCTCTGTAATGTCTCCTGGACCCTGGCAAATGTGATAGAGATGACTCATCTCATGCTAGGCGGTCGGCTTTCTTTTCTTATGCTGATGGGTCTTGGCTCTCTTTGGTATTTGTGACCATCTGTAAAGAGCGGATTCTCTAAACAAGACAGAGAGCAGCATGGATCAAAGGGGATAAACACAGACATTTCAAAGACTTTCTGACAAAGAACATTGGAAGCTTCCCTCTAGGCTTTATGACCTTCTGGCTTGTTTCTTAGCACCATGTATGAATTCCCTCCTACTGAACAGGCTTCATATCCAGAGAGAGCAGTTGATTACCCCCATAACCTAGGTGCCTCTGTTGCATCAGTGAGTACACCTTGCCTGGCTGGGTTGATTTTGTCGTTTGCAGGATCACAGCTTGTTTGTTCATGCTGCTGGTGATTTTAATTCCCCAGCAGCTCACAGTACTTTCCAGCTCTGCAAGAGCTGGACATTAGGGAGATGGCTTCCATCTCAACTCCAGCTTGATCTCTTGATGTCCTGCGACCAGAGCCTGTGGTGTCTTCAGCAACAGGGTCTTAGCATTTAGTGCAATGGGTAACCTAGAACTTTGGCAATGATCCATATTTGGGGGCGGGGTCTTGTGGGCCCCTCTGGCTCACTGTGGAGGGGGGAGGGACAAGCCAATTCTATACCAAGAATTACCAGTAGCCACAGCCAATTTTAAAACATTCATGAATAATTTTATGAATGGTGAGAAAGCAAATACTTTAATTTTACATGACATTTGAAATTAGTTTCCATTTATTAGCTTTATGATTCACTATTTTAGATGGTGTTTTTCAATCCAACCAAGACCTATGGCTCTAATCCTACTACCTCTGGGTAGGTAGGAGAGCAAGCAATGTTTCCCATATGCCAGCAAACATAGTGTGCCCTTGCAGTCAATTTGTAAAAGAGGAGACAGCAAAGAGTCTTTGTCCTAGGACCAGTCCCTTTGGGGCTCCTTTGCTGCCCCTGTGTTTAGATCTACCTTGATTCTTTCCACTTGGGACAGCTGATGATGTTTCTGTCTGTCTCCAGACCTTGAGTGACTCTCAACTACAGGTAGTAACTGGCACCCAGGAGTCTGCTCAAGAGCCTTGACCAACTTTCCCCAGGCTCTTGGGCTTGCCTCTGACCTCTTGCTGCACTTGAGTCCTTTGGGTGCATAATCTCACTTCTGATTTCTGCTTGGCCGTCTCCAGGGCAAGCAGGCCTGTCCAGTCAGCTCCATCTGTTGTCACTATGTTGCATAGTTTTGAAATCCTTGGGGATTAAACTCACTTCACCAATTAAAGATAAAGAATCTCTTACTTCAAAGTTTCCAAATTGAGATTTATAAAAATGGAGTAATAATGAGATTAAACTAGGTTTAAAAAGTCTTGGTTATTATTTTGTACAGAGATATTCACCATGCCATTTATAAAATAGAAATATCCAATAAGAAAGTGCAATTGAACGGAGCATGATAAATCCCCATGGTGAAATATTTAGCTATTAGTATTTATTAAGGCTTTACTGATAGGGTTCAATAGCTACAGCATAAAATTTTATCAGAAAATAAGGATATAAAACTTCATATAGAGAATGATATTGACTATACAAAACAAAACGTATGCTTTTTTTTTTGGTTTTTCGAGGTAGGGTCTCGTTCTAGTCCAGGCTGACCTGGAATTCACTATGTAGTCTCAGGGTGGCCTTGACTCACTGCAATCCTCCTACCTCTCTGCCTCCCGAGTGCTGGGATTAAAGGTGTGCGCCACCATGCCCATGCATTTTTTAAAAAAGGTCATGGCTAGAGATGTTTATCCATGTAGCAGGTGTCAGTGTATTAACTTTAATTTACCATCTTTTAATTTTGACTAGTCATTTGTCACTTGAAGAATGTTTAGAATAAATTATTTATAGTTAGGGGCAATTGTGAATAAAATTGCCATACAATTCCCATACGAAGTCTTTATATGGACCTGTTTTCATTTCTCTTGGATGGGCATCTAGAGTGCCCTACTGGGGATACGGCAGCATTGTGGTTAACTTCTTGAGGAACTGCCAAGCTATCTTCCAAAAGTGGCTGCATTAACTTCTTATAAACAACCTATTTCACTGTTCACCTTTCAGTCAGGTACAATAGATCACTCCTGTAATCCCAGCACTGGGGAGGTCAAGGCAGAAGCATGAAGCCAGCCTGGGCTACACAGTGATAACCTGGCTCAAAATTAAGCAAAAATATAAAGTCTACCTCTCAGCATTTAGATATATCTGGATGTGTATTTCCCATTCTTTTCTCAGCAGAGTTGGCTGGTGATTAGGGAGATTCATTGTGCTACAAATGCTATTAAAACATTCAAATTAGGGGCTGGAGAGATGGCTCAGTGGTTAAGGCGCTTGCCTCCAGTGCCTAAGGCCCCGGGTTCAATTCTCCAGGACCCACATAAGCCAGACCCACAAGGTGGTGGCCCTAGTGCTCTCTCTCTCTCTCTCTCTTGCTCTTTCTCTCTTTCTCTCTGTACCTCTCTGCTAGAAAATGAATAAATAAAATATTTTTTAAAAATTATGACTACATACATACAGTGCCTGAAAACATGATCTTTGAAATCATTCATCACTTCCATGCAGCCTTCACAATTCTTTAAACTCCCAATAAACACTCTAGTTGGCAACTACCTTTTTTTTCTCTTGAGGGAAAGCTTTTTTAGTTAATTTAAATTTTACTTAAATTAACAAAAATAAAATTTAGCTGGACATGGTATTTCATGCTGTAATATCAGCACTCAGGAGGCTGAGGCCAGAGCTTGGGATATACAGTAAGGCCCTCTGGTAAAAAGACTCTCAGTTAACCACCCCCAAGTCAAGCCTCTTACTCACAAGTTATTTACATTTTGCCCTACCTTAGCAAGGGCCTTGACAGTCCACAGCCTGGTTCTGTCACTTGGCTTTCAGTAATAGTACTTTGATTTACCCTGTTGAAAACACCTAGAAAATCTCTATTTGTCTTTTCTTAGCTGTGAAAATTCCCAAGCAAAGAACTTGAGTCTTCAGGAAACTGAGTGGAAGAGGGGGCGGAAAGAATGTAAGAGCCATGGTGGGGGAGAATATCCAGAGACATTGCCCCCCTTAGCAACAACACAAAAAGGGGGAAGAAACTCTACCTCTGGTGGAGTTCTTACCCCCTAACCTATGGACAGATCCAGTATGCGCACCGAAGAAGGACCCCAGTGGGTAGGGGACAGAGAGGAGGGAAACGGGGACACATTCACAAGATTTGCTCATACAATGTATATACTTATTCATAATAAAGATATTAATTTTAAAATATTTTTAAAAAAAGAACTTGAGTCTTTAGGAAGGACGTATACCTTTTCCCCAGTAACCTGGCCCTTTTGGATATTTTTAAATAGTTATTCAATAGGCAGGTTCATCATGAAAGACACTGGCTCACCACAGATCAGATCTAATCAAGAATCTAAAGACGGTGATTACATTCCCAGCACTCTGGGAGGAGCAGATTATAGGAATCTTGTGTTGTCTTTGCCCTCAAGGAACTTACCACTTGACTAAGAAGAGAAACCTAAACACATGTGAAGCTGAAGAGTTGCAGTCTCAACAAATTGGAGGTGATAGTACTGTCATTTGGAATAATGAGCTAGAAAAATGACAGCAAGAGAAGGAAGGTAGTTGATGACTTGGGACTTAATTGCTTTTGTTGAGTACTGACGTAGGCATTTGGCATTATTCTAGGAAGCTGGACTGAATAAAGTAGGCAAACTCCCTACCCTTAGAAATGGCGACGACAGGGCTGGAGAGATGGCTCAGCGGTTAAGGCACTTGCCCCCACTGCTTAAGGCCCCGGGTTCAATTCCCCAGTACCCACATATGCCAGACCCACAAGGTGGTGGCCCTGGTGTGCTCTCTCTCTCTCTCTCTCTCTCTCTCTGCTTGAAAATGAATAAATAAAATATTAAAAAAAAAGAAATGGCGATGACAATAAGCAAAAGTGAATACACAATATACTATATGGTAACAGGTGAAAAATAAATCAGGAAAGTGATGCATGCTGGATAGATGTGTGCAAAGGACCGTGTCTCTTAAAAGGAGGGTAAGTATGTATATGTATAAATACGTGCAAATCCATGAGGAAATGAAGGGACCTATGATGGGTTATTTAGCAGAAAGTGTTCCAGCTACAGGAAACAGAAAGTGCAAGGAGACCAGGGTTGCTGACGTGAGCTGTAGCTGATTAGGGCAGAGAGGCAGTGGGAATACAGTTTGGGTTAGGGTTTCAACATATGAATTTAGAGGAAGACATAATTCAATATAGATAACAGATATGTAATAGATTTTGAAGGAAGACAAGTTTGAATTGGATACTCGGGCGAATTGAATGAGCAAAGTTTGTTGCAGCAAATTGGAAGGTTCAAGATAAGAGGATTTTGTAAGGATCAAGACAAAGGATGTCGTAAGCCATGACTAGGGCAAAGGGAAGTTTGTCAGGGAGAGAGAGAGCCTGGGAGGGATTCCACGGCTCCACTACCATGTACTTGTGATATGAGGAATTGTGCACCGGCATTTCCATCACAGACCAGATTTGTCACCATGTAGCGTCTATACCAGGGCACATATCAGAGGAGCTTATCTCTTCACATTCATACCATGCAACAGTACCTCGTGTGCTTTGAACATACCTGCATTCAACTATGACAGTAATTCAAAAGTGCAAATAGTATTAAGTCACAAGGTTAACTTTGTGAGAGCAAAAGACTGGGTAGTTTCAGGAGAGGTAGAATATGGTGGTTAAGAGAGAAGATAGAGATTGAGGATTTCTGAGCCTGGAAGACTCAGGATGGGATATAATGAGTTTCTCTTTAAGGTGCTCTGTTCATTGAGTTAGACGTCACTAGTCTATGGATACAGGTCACATTAAAAAAAAAATCAATGTTTGGGGCTTTACCCCCCTCTTGTTTTCCTCATGGTGGGAACTGTACTTTTTCTCTTAAAGTCTCTCTAAACCTTAAAAAAAAATCAATGTTTGTGGTGCAAACACATGTATTTACTGTGGATGTGTTAGATCCATCCAGGTTTCAAGAGGGGTTCCAGGCCTCCCTGCTGACTTCTGTGAATGAGGACAGCACTTTCTAGAAGGCAGATTCAAAAGAAAAGGGCAGCATTCTGTTGAGCCTGACTCAGAAGACACGATGATTAGGTTGTGTGCTAAAAGAACAAGGGCAAGAGGTGGAATTCTTGCACATAAGTAGAAGGTAGGTAGCACAGAACTTAAGTGTTTGCCCTTTGGGGTCAGATTGGCCTCGGCTTAAATCTCTGCTTCCCTATTTAGGGATGTGCTTTAAGGTGTAGGCACCTTCTTGTGCCTCTGCTTCATTAACCAAGAGAAAACCAGAAAATAATAATCCTTACTTCAGAGGCGGGTGTGGGGTTAAACTAGATAATGTATATAGTGCATTAACCAGAGTCTGGCATATTGTAGGCATTGTTGAGGTTTTCCTGTGGAGATATAATCAAATGTCTATTCCTCCCAGATAGGGTATCAATGACAAAGATACAATTTCACAGACGTCCAACTTCATGGTCTAATGAGTTTAATGGCTTACTTACAGAGCATGGGTGAGGGGTTTCTTACAGGAGTGTGGGAGATGCAAAGCAGCTGCATTACTAGAAAATGCATGATGATGATCGATTTATAGGTGCAAGGCCCCCTCCAGTCCGTAAACATACTATAAACTCTAGTACCTCCGAGATCCTCACCCCTGCCCCCAGACCACATGCAGCTGGGGCAGAATTACACACAGCTGGCAGGAAGATGCAGGAAGGCATCGTTGAGCTCAGGTGAGAAATGTCAACAGGCCCAGTCTTGGGGGTCTCTTGTGGGCAGCCAAAGCCACTCAGAGGACAGACCATGTTCTACAATAGCATAAAATAACGAACTGCTGCAAGTGTTATTTATAGAGGCTAAAAGGTGTTTCCAGTGCTAAAAATAATAAGTATTAAGCATGCTGTGGAATTTTTTTTTCCTGAAAATCTAAGTAGCTTAAACGTCGTAAGAATTGTGGGAGTAACTTGATCAGAAATTTTTTAGTCGAACATCCCACTGGCAAAGTGAATTTTCTCATAATCCCATCCTTTGTGGGGCTGGATGTGGAATGTGGGAGAAGTAGACAGGAATCCCACTCCAAGTTTGCTGACCACCAGATGCATGGTGGCATTTCCCCAAGATATTTGCTGTTCCCCCCCACCAACAATGAGCTACTATTGTGAGCTATCCTTTACTGTAAAACCCTTGTGCTCTGGCCACACAGCCAGAACAATAGGTCGCTTGAAAGGCACTTTATGTCGCAGATAGGAACAAAGGGAAACGATGCCGTGAAATGCCATGCCACTGTGTCTTATGGTGTCTTTTTTTTTTCCAGTATCAGCTTAAATTATACATATCTGTAACAAAGCAATCAGCAGAACATTCAGTCAGACAACATTTATGCAAATATTCTATACCTTTATATACACAAGACAGTTTCTGGATGGATGGATAATAATCTTCTGACAGTAGCCTTAGATATCTAAGATCAGAGTCAGGATTGTTTCATTTTAATATATATCCACAGGCATTTTTGAGCTAAGTTCTTAAATGATGAGATGCTATTTGCAGAACAATTTTCTGATCCATATGAAAACACGCACAGTAAAAACTTATATAGTATCAGATTAAGAGAGTGTCTTGAGCTGGGTGTAATGGCACGCCCCTATAATCCCGAAAGAGGAAGAGAAAGAAGAAAGGAAAAGGGAAAAGGAAAGAGGGGGAGAAGGAAAGAAAAAGAATGGGAAAGGAAAGAAGAGGGTCAGAGAAAGGGAGAAGAATGGAAGACAGACAGACTCAAAGCTCTAGGAATAATAACTTCGGTAGAAGAAGCAGTTACTTCTATCCTTATTCAAGCCAAGAACAAGACGACCCCACTAAGAGTGACTTCCAAGTATTCCCAGAGTTAATCTGTAAACACAAAGGTTTAGCCACAACATTTTCACTAAACTAAGATCAAACAATGGAGTTCCATCTGGAGAAACTCTTGTGGTCACAGGTGACAGCCACACTTGGTTAACAACTTTTGTATTAGCTCATTTTCTGTTAATATACCAAAAGAGTCAGGGCTATGTTCTTTACAATGTTTATGTAGCTCATAGTTCTAGAAGTTCAAGAGCATGGTGCCAATGTATCCTTGGCGCTGATGAGGGTACCTGGGGATGTGTCATGGTGTTAACAGGCAAATGTAGCAGAAGAACTCACATGGCAAGACCAGAAGCCAGAGAGACTCCAGGGTCTGGCTTGCTCTTGCCTAACAAACCCTTCCCAAGGGACACAACTCATTCAGAGAGACCAGCATTAATGTCCTCCTAGGATGACACCCACAGTGGCATGATTACCTTGCATTAAACCCTGTCTCCTCAATGGCTTCCTTGCCACTGTTGCAGAATTGAGGTAGTGGTCCATAGCTTTATGGACGCAGGAACCGTGGAGAACAAACCACACCCACATGGAAGCCAGGATGAGTTGAAAAAAAAAAACTTTTCACTTTAAAATTTTTTATTTATTTGAGAGAGAAAGAGGCAGACACAGAGGGAGAATGGGTATGCCAAGGCTTCTACCCACTGCAAATGGACTCCAGAAGCATGTACCACTTTGTGCACCTGGCTTTACATGGGTACTAGGGAATCAAACTCGTGTCATTAGGCTTTGCAAGTATGTGCCTTAGGAACCCCCAGCCTTATATAGCTCATACATCCTAAACAAATGCTATACCACTGGGCTAAAATCCCAGTCCTTGAATGGATCTTTGCTACCTCCCTCCGTGGTTCTCTGTTCTTCCCTATGTCAGGATAGCCAAGGGCCGTAGCTGTATTGTAAGAGGAAAATGGATCCCCAGATCCTATATCAATTATAAGGACATCTTTAAGTACTTTGCTTTTTGCCCAATAGCCTTACTCTCCAACTTGAGTATAACAGAAAAGCAAAATAATTTATGGAAAATTAAAATCCCCCCCCCTGTATTTCTTCCCCCAGTGCTGGGGAATGAACCCAGGGTTTTTGCATGCTAGACAGCACTCTCCAGCCTTTTTTGTATGTGTGAAATGTGTGATATGTAGTGTACTCATGTGTGTGTGTGCACAGATGTATGAACTGTGTAATGTGTAGTATATACATGTGCATGCAGTCACCGTGCACTCACATGTGGAGACCAGGAGGACTGTGGGTCCCTTCTCTATAACTCAACAGCATCATTTCCTTGGGACAGGGTCTCTCCCTCAACCTAGAGCTGCCATTAGCCAGCAAGCCCCAGTATGTCTTATCTCTGCCCCCTGTGGTCTGGTGTTATAAAGGTGCATGGCCACACCCAACTCACAGCCAACTTTTCACATGGGTCCTGGCGTATTGAACTTGACAGGCTCTGGCTTGAGAGGTCCTCATGCATAAGTGGCAAGTGCTCTTAACCGCTGAGCTACCTTCCCAACCCCAGTGGCTCATGCTTATAATCCCTGTACTGCAGAGGCTGAGGCAAGAGGATTGTTGTTTGAGGCCAGACTGGGATACACAGCAAAACCCTGCCTCAAAAAACTAAAACCTGTCTGGCAAGTTGGTGCACATCTTTAATCCCAGCACTTGCGAGGCAGAGGTAGGCTGATTGCTGTGTGTTTGAGGCTACCCTGAGACCACATAGTAAAATCCAGGTCAGCCTGGGCTAGAGCAAGACCCTACCTTGAAAACAAAACAAACAACCAAAAACCTTCCTAAAAACCCCAAACCCCGGGGTAAACAAGTCCTAATTATGATCAGAGTAAGCATTCTAAAGCTTAAGGAAAAACCTGCTATAAGGAGTAGAAGACTTGGTGAAACCAAGACACTTTGTCTTAAGGACCTCCCTCTTTCAGGAAATGCCCCGGCAGTAGCTGTGTCACTAGGATCTTATAGGAGCCACTGGCTACCACCAGCTCTGGGACTGTCCTTGGGGTCCTGACCAGGAGCCCAGAAATGATGTCTGAGAATGACATTCAATCTCCAAGCAGTACTCAGTCACCTCAGGACCTCATCACAGCAACCAACCGTGGGTGAACCAAGATCCCCATCTCCTGGAACACACAGTCAGTTATCTCCACATTGACTGCCACACAGGTGCGACTACAAAGCAAAGGGCTTGAAGAACACAGAGGAGCTCCCAGCAGCAAGATGAAATGTAAAAAAATCAGGCCAGTTGGTTATAACATACCGTATCTTTCTCTCCTATGGCTATCCCTTCTTTATATAACAACAGAGGTCAACTTAGTAGGCCAGTCTGGTCCCCCACTGTTCTTGCCTTAATTTAATTTCCTTCTCTCTCTCTTTCTCCCTCCTCTCTGACAGATGCGTGCGCGCGCGCGCGCACACACACACACACACACACACACGCACACACACACACACACACACACACAGTTTTCCTTTTTAAAAGAACATAGGCTGACCTGATATCCATGGCCTCTGTGGTTCAACTTCTGGCTGCATATGTTTATGCCTTGTCAATCTAATGTCAACCAATAAATACTACTATATTCTACTTTTTCATTTCTACAGTTCAGTTCCCCCTTCTGCTTATGCTCCTTCCTCTACCTAATACTAACATGAAGTATTAGTCTTATCATTTCTCTTTCCTTTTTTCTTTTCTATCCACTCATATCCAATAATAACTAAAATACATACAACACTATCAGTGTCCTTAACTCCTTAAAAGACTAGCACCTAGGAGTTACTGTCTTATAGTCAACTGTTACTCTTTTCAGAGTGGGTTGAAACATGGATAATGCATATTATTGTAGACAGTACTTAACTCTAAGGGCAGGAATGGGGACAGAACCTCGTGTCTTAATACCAGCCTAACAGAGGAAAATGATACCTTAACCCTACAACAATCTACTCCTTTCTGAATATTGCAAACACTTTCACTGAAAGAAGAAAGTTGACTTGAATTAATACACAAAAAAATTAACCACCCAACTACTCCAAATGCCCAAGTTCTAACACATACACACAAGTAACATGAAAAACAAAGAGAGCAAGTCTCCCCTCAAAATTACCAATTCCATAGTAATAGTTCTCAATAAGAGGGACTTAGGTGAAATTCTAAACAAAGAGTTCAAAAGAACAATTATAAATATGTTCAATGAATTCAAAAAGTTCAATAAACTTTCTTTTTGTTGTTTTTCAAGGTAGGGTCTCACTCTAGCCCAGGCTGACCTATGTTCACTATGTAGTCTCAAGGTGGCCTCAAACTCACATGTAAGAATACAAAGCATGAACCAACAAAATTTATAAAAATGAAATAACTTCTGTTTATCTGTTATCTGATCATAATGGAACAAGACTAGAAATCAAGAAGAAAAACAACACACAGACTCATGGAGATTAAAAAACATGCTATTGAAAGATAAATAAACATAGTTCCTAGAATTGAATGAAAAAGAAAATACAACCTATGTGCTATGATGAAGCCAAACCTGAAAGTGAAGTTTACAGCTCCAGGAGCTTATAGTACAAAATCAGAGCGATCACAAATAAACAATTTAATGAATATTTTGGAACAACAAAAACAAAACCAAAAGCTGTACACAGGAAGAAATAATTAAAATCATGGCAGAAATCAATGAAATAGAAATGAAGAAAAAAAAAGAATCAATGAGACAGAGTTGGTTTTTGAGAAGATAAACAAGATTGACAAATTCTTATTCAAACCAAAAGAAAGAGAAGATCCAAATTAATAAGATTAGAGATGAAAGGGAGATGATACAATTTGGGTACCAATGAAATCCAGAAAATCACAAGGACGTACTTTAAAAACCTGTATTTCACTAAATAGGAAAACCTAAGGAAAATGGGTGGATTTTTACATGCATATGACCTATCAGAGTTAAACCAAAATGAGATAATTTAAACAGATATGTAACAAGCAACACAACTGAAAATTTTCCTAAATGTCTTCTATGTGAAAGGCAGCCTTCAGAATGGGGAGAATAAAATCTTTGCCAGCTATATACCTGACAGAGGATTAATATCTAGAATATACAAAGAACTAAAACAAAAACAAAAAAACCCCTGAACATCAAAAAAGCAAATGATTCAATGAAAAATCAGCTACGGAAATAAATAGCGAGTTTTAAAAGAACAAAAACAAATGGTTAATAAATATCTAAAAATTTGTTCAACATCCTCAGCCATCAGGAAAAATCAAATAAAAATTACTTTAAGATTTCGTCTTATCATGGTTAGAATGGCTAACATCAAGGAAACAAATGTCAACAAATGCTGGTGAGGTTGTGAGGAAAGGGGAACCCTTAATCACTGTTAGAGGGAGTGTAAACTCATGTAGCCACTACTGAAATAAGAGTTTCTCAAAAAACTATAAGAACTACCATATAAATGACCTGGCTATACCACTCCTGGGCATATACTCTAAAGTTTATACTCTATATCCTACCATGCATACCCATGCATATGGCTGCACTATTTACAATAGAAGTAATTGGAACCAACCTAGATTTCCATCAATAATAGATGGATAATGAAAATGTGGTACAAATACACAATGGGTTTTTTTTTTACGACTTAAAAAGACTTTATTAGATTATGAGAAGACAAGAGAAAAAGAATACAGAGAGCTCCTGCCACATGGAAGGAAGCCCATGTTGGGGTAGGGGTGCCCTGGCCCTCAGCCCAGCAGCCCCGAGATGAGGGGGCTTTGCCAGAGCAGGAACCTGGGAGAGTTGTAAAAGCCAAAAAGAAGCCTGCCTGCCTGCCTACTTGGTAAGCATCTATTTACAATCTTATTTGTGGTGGGCCTTATCCTCAGACTCGGGTGAGTCTGAGAGAGAGCTGATTGGTCTGTGCTCAGCAGGCAGGCTCAGGAAGAGAACAGCATACCTGAGTAGGAGGCCAGAGAGAAGTATGCAATTTGCAGGAAAATTCATGGAAGTGGACAATATTAAGATAGGTAACCTAGACTCAGAAAGAAAAAATGCTGCATGCTCTATTTTATATGTGGATCCTTGCTCTGAAATTTTAAATTTGTAACGTTTAACTTGGAGCATCTGTAGACATGGCTTAGGGCGGGGAGAGAACCAGTAAGGGGAGCATGGTAGAACACAAGTGGTAAAAAAATAATGGCAATGGAAGGGGTTAAGCAATAAAAAGGGAAGGGGTATGGGCGAGAGAAAGGAGGGAGAAGGGTTAATTAAAACAAGAGATTTGAGGGCTGGAGAGATGGCTCAGCAGTTAGGGCACTTACCTCCAGTGCCTAAGGCCCCCAGTTCAATTCCCCAGTACCCACATAAGCCAGACCCACAAGGTGGTGGCTCTGGTGTGCTCTCTCTCTCTCTCTTTCTCTTTCTCTCTCTCTCTGCTTGAAAAATGAATAAAATATTTTAAAAAAACAAGAGATTTGAAAAACCCATATATAAATCTACTCTTAGAGACTAATTAAAATATAATTAAAAATAAGAGAATGAACAAAAACCTGCATTGTTGAACACAAATACTCCCAGAAACCATTAAATGAAAACAGTGCAGGTATGCGACAGCCCCCCAAACGATATAGGCTGCCCAAGTGCTGCAGACTCTGTACTCTGGTTGAGGAACAGAAAAATCAAGCTGGAATGGAACCAGAAGTCTCCTTATCAGCTTCCATAGGGGTGCAAGTAAGGTGACATGCAAGCTGGAGAGATCATCAATGCTCTCCCAGTGTACTCTGGGAGGTATAATACTGACTTGCTAGAGAAGAGGTGCCCACTGATGAAAGAGTGGCATGATTTCTATGGGTATAACTAAATGTTTTCTGATTGGATCTGAGGCCCACTTACAAGAGAGAATTCATACCCAATACTGTCAATTAGGTCAAAAGTCCATGGCTCCAGCAACCATAGGCCCGAAGGGGGAATTTCCTACTGTTGTTTTGCTAAAAGGACATATCATCTAACTGCTTCTAATTATATTTATACCCACAGATTAGTGCTGTTCTCAGTCTTGGGACAAAAAGCTTGTTGCTTGTAGTGGGCTACAGTTAATGCAGTCGCATAACTGGTCAAACCGCTGAGAATAAGTGACTGCTGAGTGCTTAGTTCTAAAAGGGGCCATTTGTATCTTCCCCTTCAAGACTCAGGGAACATTGAAGAGGGTGTGGAGAGAATGCAAGAGGATGGGCAAGAGTGCTGTGAAATGCTCTTTTGGACACGAGAGGGTTCCCACTTCCATGCAGCTTTCTACCCCCCCAGAAGAATGAGCCCATTATCATTACATCATGGATTTGGGAAGGTCCTTGATGGGCAGTTAATGGTTTCTAAGGGAATGGAAAGTCATGCTTTTATTGGTGTAGCCACTGTTAAGTCACCCATGGTTCAGTAACATAACCCCATACCCATGCTCATGGAAGCAACTGTAGTTAAGTGGATCATGAGAGAAAGAGAGAGACAGACATAAAGAGAGGAGGGAGATAGAAGAACAGAGAAGTAGGGGAGGGAGGGAAAGAAGGGAGACATTCAAGTAGGAAGGGTGTGGTTACCAACACATGATGTGTCCATACCAAGTTTCTACTTAATTTTAGAAAAAGTACTAGTTGGGAAGAAGGGACTTAGTGTGTGTGTGTGTGGGGGGGGGTGTAAGAGAAGGTAATGGGGAATTACTCTGATCAAACTACATCACTACATGTATATAACCCCTCCCTAACAAAATAACCCCTTTTAATATATAGTCAATTTAAAAGATTATTTTTCAAGATAGCATCCTAAAAAATAAAGTGAAAGTTGCCTATTCATTTGATGTAAAATTACCTTGATAATTAAACTCAATAAGATTGAACTAGGATAATAGCTCAATGTTACTTAAGAACACATTAAAAATACATAAAATATCGGCTAATAAATACAACTGATTGTGTTGAAAAGTGTATATAAGAGTGTGCTTATCCCAGGATATAGGGATGATTCAATGCCAGAAAACTTGTCTTGATTACAAATGGACTAAAAAAAAAATCACGTTAACTTTACCCATTCAGAATAAAAATCACATGCTAATCTTACCAGTTCAGATTCATAATAAAGCTCAAAACCTCCTTGTGACTAAAAGCAAAGTAAAACTTCCTAGAAAATAGAAACAGAAGAAAATGTTCTTATTTTAATGAAAACTAGCTCTCCAAGCCTGACAGAAAACCTCATGCTCCAAAGAGAAATGAGATCCTGATCGTATCTTTGAGGCTGGGACAAGGCCAAAATACTGGCTGTTAGCACTGCAGTTGCTAGAGTTACCAGAGATCTCAAGCAATACAACGAGATAAGACAAGGAAATAGGAAGTACTAGGATGGGAGAAACTAGATAAAAATATTGCTTTTTCATAATCTGCTTATGTATAAAAACTTTAGTGAAGTAACAAATCAACTATTAATAAAATTCAGCAAGATTGGCAGATATTAAAAATAATTACTTTAGCAAAAAAAAATTTGAGACAGGGTCTCATGTAGCCCATACTAGCTTCAAACTCATGCTAACCTTGAAATTCTCATTGTCCTACACCCACCTCCCAAGTTGTAGGATCATAAGCATGTGCTACTATGCACAGATTAAAAGACTTCTTACATTGGGGAATTGGGGATAACAACTCATTGTTTGCCCACTAAATAATGTAATTCATTATGGACAATAAATATATATATAAATAAATAAAAATTATAAAACATAATAAATAACTAAAAATGATAAAAAAGACTTCTTAAAAATATCTAAAAAATTATGGGTATGACAGGAAAAACAAGATGATTTAACATAAAAATGAAAGCCTTACTTCTAAAACAAGATTTAGAAGATGATGCATCAGACAATATTTGCAAATCTAAACGATTATGTCGTTGATAAGCAGACATGAGCAGGCTTGGAGGTCACTGAAGGATGGACTATGGTCCCCATCTCCCTGGTATGAAAGAGGTTCCCCTCCTTAAGAGTTAATCCAATGCAATCTGTCGATCTCTCACCTTGTCAAGAGACCATCTTTCACCTAAAAACATGCTACAGGTAGGAAGAATAGTTATCTCCTCAATGAGACAATGCACTGTACTCCTGAGTCCCTTCCCTGAGCGCACTTGGCTCACAGACCCTCACTGCTGTGCCTGTCTGCTTTCTAAATTCTGGCTCAGGAAGTGTAACTCTCCACCTTCCTTTACCTCCCACCTTCCTTTCTCTTCTTTGCTTTCTGGCTGAAACCCTAAATATGTTTACCCTGACACTTCGGGGCTTTTTCACCTTTTTCTTATGCCTTACTCCTTGTCACCCATGTACCTGATTTTTCACGGTCATGAGACAAAGGCCCTGACAGTATGGAAATCTGCAATCCTAAATTTGGGATCTAGAATATTAAAAAATCTGCCTCAAATGAGTAAAAAAAATACATAAACAGTAAGGTTGTTAAGAATGGTGCAATAGCGTATATCTTAAAAGTCTTCAAAAGGCCCAGAAGTTGACTGCTTGGTCCCCAACACATGGGGATATTGGGAGGTCTCTGAGACATTTAGGAAAGTTATCTGTTAGGGAGTTAGACCTGGGGACACATCCTTAAAGGGAATATTGGGAACTGGTCTCTCCTACCTCTTTCACTTACTGGCCACCTTTAGGTCAGCAGCTTCCTCTAGAACGTACTCCCTTCATGACATACTAATCCAAGCCCCAAAGCAACTAGGTCAACCAGAGTGAAGTTTCCAAAGCCATCATTAAAACAAACCTTTCCTTTGAATAAATTCATCACTTTAGCATTTTTTACAGTGAAAGAAAGCTAACTCAAGTAGACCCTCTACAGGAGGGAAACTGAATGACTAATAAGCCTGAGATGCTCGAGCTTACTAGTAGTCACAAAAATGGATGTTAAGATACCACCTTTGGGGCCTGGGAAGATGGCTCAGCAATTAAAGCCACTTGCTTGCAAAGCCTACCAGCTCAGGTTCAATTTCTGTCACTAAGGGTAAGCAAGAAATGTTCATTTGCAACAGCCAAGAGGCCTTAAGGTGCCCACACACATGTGCAAACAAATTAATTTTAAAAACACCTATCACTTCAGAAAGTCAAGTGCTGGGGCTGGGGGTGCAGCTCAGTGCTATAGTGTTTGCCTAGCAGAGCAAACTCAGAGCCATCAAGGAATCCCAAGGATGGGAGACGGCTGGGACTTGGCCTTTACTACAAATTAGAACACAAATTACAGAACCTTTTTTTGTTTTTTAAGGTTGGGTTTCACTCTAGCTTGGGCTGACCTGGAATTCACTATGTCATCTCAAACTCATGGTGATCCTCCTACCTCTGCCTCCCAAGTGCTGGGATTAAAGGCATGCACAATGCCCAGCTCTGTAGAACTGTTTCCATGAGCTATTTGGCAGTACTTTAAAAACCAAACCTGTGCCCCAAACCACACTATTTATAGATGAATGTCCCAGAGTAACTTTCATAGAACCATAAGTATGTTTAAAATGCTTGTCATAGAATTATCTGAATGGGCCTTCACTAGATTTCTATCAAAGAAATAAATAGGTAAATTGAGACATATGTATGAGATGTAGGCGACAGAAATAATGAACTAGATACAAGTCGTGAACAAAACATACCATTTATGGAAATTAGTCATGTGTATTATTTTTCAAAAACCCACACATTCTAGATAACCAGAACACCAAAGATATGTTGGTCTTAATTCTATAACTGAGTTTAAAAAGCATTACTCCATTAAGGAAACTGAAGCCCAGAGAGGGTAAGTGACAAGATCCCAATCACAGCTCTGGTTTCTGCTTCCCAGGCCTTAACGCTCTACCAGTTCCAAATATGATCCACTAAGTACGGCAATACATTCCTAGCTTCAACCCCACTTGTTTCTTGAGTTCTTTTTGGGGAAATATAGCCATGTACTTGTGAGATGATCATATAATTATCCTGTTTTCTACATATTCAGGCATATAAGCCATGCGTGCAGTTTCAGATAAAAATGGTAACTATAATAATTTATACTGTTCAATTCTCAGTTTCAGGGTATTTAAAAATACTAACCTTGAAATGTTATGAGCTCATATTTGGAGACAAGCCTAAAAACCTTTCAGAATTATTGATTTGATATTAACATCTAGCTTTACTGATATTTAAAAAAAATTAATCTGCAAGGAGGGAGGAAGGTACGCCAAGGCTCTCTCATCTCCAAGTTAACTCCAGATGTATGTGCCACTTTTTGTGCATCTGCATTTTGGGGAAATTGAACTGAGGGCCAGCAGGCTTCACAAGCAAGTGCCTTTAACTGCTCAGCGATCTCCTCAGCCCTGATAATTTTTTTTTTAGTCCAGGCTGACCTGGAATTCACTATGTAGTCTCACGGTGGCCTCAAACTCACGGTGATTCTCCTACCTCTGCCTCCCAAGTGCTGGGACTAAAGGCATGTGCCACCATGCCCAGCTTTGATTATTCTTAAATAATGACAGTTCATAAATCAATGGGATTTGTTTATATATTTAAGGAATTTATTCTTCATAAACACTAGCTAGCTGGCGGGGATATAAAAGTATTCAGTAAAGCCAAAGGCTTCAAACAATTTAATAGTTTGAAAAAATTTAAAGTTAAATGTTTATATAGTATTGGAAAAAAAAAAAAAACTTGGTTTAAACATGGGTCATGGAAGCTGAGCCTGATTGTATACACCTATAATCCCAGCACCTGGGAGGCTGGGGCAAGAGGTCAGCCTGGGCTAGAGAGACCATCTTAAAAAACAATTGCTGAAGAAATACTTTGTAGAAGACTGTCATTTGCTGAAGTTATAGTCTCATCCATTACTAAATCATTTACATCATCCTGCTTAACAGAATGGCTAGAAAGGATCATCTTTTACAGGCAAATAGTACATGATTCCACTTGTATGAGAAATCTAAAATAGTCAAAGATGCCGACAACAAAATAGTTGTCCAAGGCTGGGGGAAAGAAATGGATTAATTAATTAATCAGCATAACATTTCAGTTGATTAAGATAATAAAGTTCTAGAGATTTTCTATACAACAATGGTCAGGTAATACTTTTATACCCTAAACATTTCAACTGAAGGCTGAGCTCATGCTAAGCATCATTATATGTACATCTGGCCCCAAAAGTATTTTTTCCCCTTCAAATTTTAGTGGAAAGACTACAGAATGTTTAAATTCCTCGTAGTGAGGAAGAGGGTCACTGTCTTACTACACTGAAAATGCCCGTCAGTCTTGCAAAACCCTAGGTTCCTTCTTTGCACTCAAAGAACTTAACCTCTCAGCAGCAGGCCTCACTTAAATTACCTAATTTACTAGTTTACTGTTTCTTTTCCTGGAGCCTTTTCTTTTGTAAATATGATTCCCCAGTCTTTCTTTCATTCAATACCATCTATCAGTCACTCAGTAAGGAAGTGAAGAGGCATGCTTGGTAGCCTTTGACTTCAACTCATTGAGTCCTTTTGACCTACCCCAGTTCTGGGCACTCCTTTCCAACCTCCAGCATTCACTGAGACTCCTGGAGTTCATCTCTAGTGGTCTCCCTGACCACATCCTGCTCAATACAATACTTCACATAATAAATAGAATTCCTTCCTATTTCTAAATGCTTACTACATTAAAAAAAACTATTACTTTAAATTGAAATTTCAACATCATAGACAATCCTAATTTGCTTGTTTGATATGCTTGTTCTACCAACTTAGATACTTATACTGTCTGAATGCTTCTCCCCCACCAACACACCCAGTTTCTTTTCTTCAATGAAGTGTGAAATACTTTCACTTTGTTTCATAATTTCTCCATTTGAAACTAATTTGCATTTCCCCATAGAATTAAGCCACAGAACATGTGTATTATATGGTATTTTTCAGCATTATAACAGTCCCTAGGCCATGGTAGACAATAAATATCTATAAAATAACAGTGGGTGGAGGAGGCCATGTTTTCAACATTGTATCAGAAGGCTCCTTTCCTGACTGCTTTGCAGTAGCATGAACACAATGAGGGTAAAGAAGGGAGACAAAGTTTGTTTTCAGACAGGGACTTACTCATAAACCTAGGCTGGCCTTGAACTCATGGCAATCCACCTGCCAGTCTCCCGAGTGCTGGGATTACAAGCATGGCCCATAATGTTTGGTCTGAGAGAAAAAATTTTAAGAACCCTCATGAAGCGTATGTATGTATGTATGTGTATGCATGTACATATGTACGTATGTATGTTCACAAAGCAACTTTCAACTTTCTGTTTGTTACTCTGAAAACTAAGAGCTAGGAATATCAAACTATTAAGTACAAATAGAAACTCAAAATATTACATTTACATGCTGCACAAGATACCTCCTACCATCACTGCTGTCTGAAATACTAAAATAAGAAATTGTAAGCTTGTTTCAATTCTGTCCAATTGGAAGACTTAAAAAATGATTCACAAGCTGGCCATGGTGGTCCATACCTTTGATCCCAGCACTCAGGAGGCAGAGGTAGGAGAATTGCAGGGATTTCGAGGCCACCTGATAATATATAGTGAATTCCAGGTCAGCCTGGGCTAGAGCAAGACTCTACCTTGAAATAAAGAGTTTCACAAAATATACAATGACATAGATTTTAGATCTTCACATTGGAATTTTGGTCACATAGCTATTGGTTTTAAGACCTTCAACAGCTAGATGAATGCATTATCGCTGTACTTTTGAGGTTAGGGAGGGCCCACTCCCAGGGATATAAGGTTACGCCTGAGAAATTATTTTTTGGAAATGTAATAAATTCACAAATGGTTCTTTAGATGTTGCAGCTGTTACATGTCTCATTTTTGGCAATCATACAAGGAATTGGTTGATAACATCTCCCTCTACCATCCCCCAATTCTTTCCTTGCCTTAATTTCCTGCTTGGAAAAAGTGACTTTTTTATATATGTTAATTTGCAAGCAGAAACGTGTGTGCGCACATGCACACGCGCGCACACACACACACAGAGGGAGAGAGAGGGAGAGAGGGAGAGAGGGAGAGAGGGAGAGAGGGAGAGAGAGAGAGAGAGAGAGAGAGAGAGAGAGAGAGAGAGAGAGAGAGTTTGTGTCAGACAGAATGGGTGTGCTAGGACCTCTACTGCAAACAAGCTAGACGGATGTGAAACTTTGGACATACATAATCTTATACTGACGAAATGCTTAAGAAACATCATTTGTTTACAACTTGAACTGTGCCAGGATAGCTAATAGAGTAAGAAAGTAACTTTAAAAAACATCAAAACTCTGATCTTCGAGGGCTGGGAGGTAGCTCGGCGGTTCAGGCCTTTGCCTGCAAAGCCTAACGACCTGGGTTCGATTCCCCAGTACCCATGTAAATGCACAAAGTGGCACATGCATCTGAAGTGCTGGGGATGGGAAAGAGGGACATTGGGGAACTGGGAATTACAACTCACTGTTTGCCCATTAAATAATGTAACTCATTATGGACGATTAAAAAAAAAAGAACTCTGATCTTCGAAGGACTAGTGTTTAATATTATTTTCTGAGAAACCTTAAAAATGTCAAAAGCTATTTGACAGAAGTGCATATAGTCAAGCTGTACTGCTGAAAGCCACTGTGCTGGTCTTATACATATGGTAACTAATATTTACACAGTAAATACTCTCTGTAAGAGGTAAATTATTATTTGTTTTTGCTACCAATAAATATTGTGTATTTCCAAACAAGCCAAAGGCCCTTGAACACTGGAGCACTCTGAGCATCTTGTCTCTTTCAGAATGCTAGAGAGCCAGTGTAGTAGAACAGGCCTGTACTCCCAGAACTTCCCAACCAGAGAAGAGGATCAGGGTTCCAAGGCAACAGCCTGGACTACACAGTGAGAGCCTGTCTGGGAAAAAGGACAAAACTACTAGACATCTCATAGTCAAAAATCCCACATAAAGAATGAAAGTCCTAAAACATCACTTGTTTTTGATTGCCAAGTCTCACTCGAAAGACCAAAATCAAATAAAAATCTTAGGTTTTTTTTAAAAATTGACAAAGAATTTTATGTGTGTGCACACATGCACATACATATTTATGAAGATGGAGGCCACAGGACAACCTTGAGTATTGTTCCTCAGGAACACTGTCCCTCTCCAATACTTTGAGAGGGGGACAGAGACAGAAAAAGGAAGGCAGAGAGTGAGTATGGGCACTCCAGGGCCTTATGCACATGTATTCATCTCTCTCTCTTTTTTCTTTTTTTTTGGTTTTTCAAGGTAGGGTCTTGATCTAGCCCAAGCTGACCTGGAATTCACTATGTAGTCTCAGGCTGGCCTCGAACTCACGACGATCCTCCTACCTCTGCCTCCCGAGTGCTGGGATTAAAGGTGTGCGCCACCACACCAGCTGTTTCATCTCTTTTTGAGACAGATTCTCTTACTGGCCTGGAGTTTACCAAGTAGGTTAGACTGGCTGGCCAGCAAGCTGCCTGTTTTGTCCCCTTAGCACTGCAATTTGAGTGAGTGCATGGGCATTTTTATGATAGGTCTGGGGATTAAACTCAGGTCCTCATGATTGTGAGGCAAGCATTTTATGAACTGAACTATGGTCCCAGGCCAAAAGTATTATTTTTAAAAAGCTCTGGTGAAGAATTAAGTGGAGGACTGGAGAGATGGCTCAGAAGTTAATGTGTTTGCTTACGAAGCCTGCTGGCAGGGATTTGATTCCCCAGTACCCACTAAAAGCCAGATGCACAAAGTGGCACATGCATTTGGAGTTTGTTTGCAGTAGCAAGAGGCCCTGGCACACATTCCTTTCCTCTCTCTACTTGCAAATAAATAAAACATTTTTTTTAAAAAAGAAATGACTATAATATTTCTGAACCCCTTATACGTAATTGCAGAAAACCACTCTGACTTTTATCCTGAAGATTAATCTGCAACAATATCATGTGTTCACGTTCTGATGTGTACCCCTCGCACTCCAAAGAGAAGTGTACTTACCAGTATTTACTGAAGAACTATAAAGCCTTTGCATTTAAAACAAACAAACAATCAAGCAAAAAACCATTCTACCATTATGGGCCCTCTGAATATCAAAAACAGGTTTTTTGTTTTTTTAGCATGGGACAAACATATGTCATACATATACTCATAGCACAAACAGTCCATGCAAATGAAAAAGGCTTCAGTTAAACTGTACTTCCACCAAGCAATCAGGCTGTCCTTGAAACACACAGTACCACTTCCAGACTTTAGACAGAAGGGACTCATGCACTCATGTACGTCTATACTCATTTCATCTTAGAAACAACAGCAAGAATGATATGTTAAGTTAGGATGTGGGAACGACATTTATCAAATATTTTAAGAGAAAGAAATCCAGCTCTTGCATAGACAACATCTATTTGCCGCAGTTAAGCCTACTAAGGAGTAGGAGAACCAGGTTTAAGGTAAAGAAAAAAACTGAAATGAACACAAGGCAGCATTACTATAATTTTACAAGGTCTGATACACAAGAAATTAAACTCCCCCACTAGGAGTAACCCATTAAGAAACAAAACAAAACAAAACAACCCTGTTAGTTTGACTGTTAAGATGGATTGAAAAGTGAGTGTTCCAGAACAAAAGTTAGCAAATTACTAGACAAAACGTTTCTATCTTGGGAGCAATTTAGGAAATATGCTATGGTGATATTTATAGTAAAGGCTATGATGTAAGTATTATTGAATACTTTGCCCAGTTTTCTAGAAAATATTGCTTTCTAGAAACCAAAAGGCACACTATTGGAAGCAGTGAAGACATCACTGGAGACATCACAGGAGTACTAGGGAAGGTAAGAAACAAATGACACCATTCAAATCCTAATTCCATCAATTCAAAATTAAGCAGGGCTTTGGTTTTCCAAGGTTATCGCATGCATAAATATTTGAATACAGGCACAGAAACTTGTCATTTTTATTTGGGTAACAAAGGGTCTCCAAATTATATTGAAAAATAAATCCTAATTAAATCACTCCTGTAAAAAAAAATAGCACGCTTTTCACAAATGATTTACGTAAAAGAGAAGAAAATACACAATTTTATATCTTAAACTTTTTTATTCCCTACCATTGACATTTTTGCCCTGTCTTCTTGCAGTTTTCTACAGTTTCCAATGTGTACCTGTATTTAATACTGCTTTAATCTGCTAGAGACATTGACTGATTGCTTTCCTAAATCTAAGGATTATATATAGTTTTAGTATAAATATATATCACATATTTTCGTGAAATTTTGACAAAACCAAATAAGCATGCCTTGTTTTAAGTCCATGCTCCTTCCACTGTTTTTATAAAATCTGATTTAATGATCAAAATTCTTGGTTGCCACTCTTCAGTTACAACAGTCTTCCTTCTCAATTGCCACTCACTTTTACACAATAATAACAAGCAATAGAAAAACCAAAGGAATTATGTTAATCTTAGAGCTCTTTCATGGATACTATAAAATGATGTGAACTTTTTTTAAAAAATGAAACAAATACATCCAAAACTCAATACATTCAAACGAGCTGAGTTCCTTAAGGTAGTTACCTTGGAAGGCCACAGTTCATTCTCCTAACTATACTGCCACTGCACAAAATACCGTTAGAACTCTTTTGGGATTGCTTTCAAAGCCAGTTGCATACTTTTGGCATTATTTAAGGTTAGATTTAATTTTTGGAAACTGTCACTTGTTGCCAAATAAGGGCAATGAAAGGCAAGTTTGTTAATATGTTTTTTAAACAATGTATAATCATATTAATAGTGTGTGATTTAAATTAACTTTGAGTGCAATTCTCAAAGAGCAAACCCAAGAAGTTTTGGGCAACAGTTGATTGCTGGTATTAGAAAATATCATTCCAGCACGATTACTATGCAGGGTCACATTCATTTAGCTGTCTAAGTTCTGGCATATTTGTTTAAAGTGACATTCTGAGAGTTAAAATTCACTCTGTTTAAAAGGAATATCATTCTTAAGAAAAAAAATATTTTATTCCTTTAAAGCATCACTGTCAAAGTCAGTACTATGCAAGAGTTTGTTAGAAAGTAGTTTTCCTTACTTTATCCAGAAAGACTAGTTCAAAACTTGAAAGCAAATAACCTACTCATTTGCCCCCAGGCTTTTTATTCTTAAATTCTAAGGTACTAAAAAAACAAAACAACAACCCCAAATGTAATAAAAACACATCAAGAAGCAAATTCTAATTTCTGAGCTGCACTGTTTATTTTGCTGCTTGAAACCTAAGTGACAGTATGCCACTGTAATTACGGGGTTTCATCTAAACCTTTACTACACTGCAGGTACAGAAATAGACGGACACATTTTTGGAGAATTGACATTTTGCAAAATGCAGCAAACATTTTCATTTATACATGAGAAAAGGAAGTGTTCAAAAGGGTATGCATTTCAAGTTATTGCAGGTTATTTGTGAGAGAATTTCTGCAGGTAAAACATGTTTAAATTTAACCAACAGTAGCGTGTCAGTGTATTTAAAATCATGACAAAAATCTTCTCTCTGGTCATGTTGCCCATGACAAATTACTATGATGTTGTATGTTTAGGGCAAGATGTCAATACAGCATAAATCCCATGGTTATTTTGGTTTTCTTCTGGAGATTAAAGCTGTTTTCTTGGGATAAATGCAGCAGCAAAACACAAACCAGTTGATCAAAAAGCACTTCTGCCATAACTCCATTAATTGTCAGGACACATCAACCGACAGTCGTTTTGCCATTCCCAGTTCTTTAAGGATTACATCTCTGCACTGTTGCCTTAAGTACGTCTGTAAGAGCTTGTTTTCTGTTAAGCCAGTTTACTGACCACAGCCTGGTTGAGAGAGTTTAGTTGGTTGGTCCATTTATCTAGTGCAGTATATCGTGCACCGCCCCGCTTCTGATGATCCAGTTCAAGGAGCTGGTTCACTTGATCAATTCGGCCATGAATAGTACTGGAAATAAATGAGAAAGAGAGTCTACAAATCATTTTCATTTAGTGCCTAAACTAATGTTTCAGAGTCCATCATCAATAAATGCAAATGAAAAACAACACTTGCTGCAATATGACTGAGTTTGGTGTTAGTTATAACAGTTATTGCCTTATTCAAACTCTAGAAAGAAACCAGATTGTGGCTACCAGATTTCATCAGTTACTGAGAGAATCATGAGGAACAGACTTGCTCACTCTATCAAGGACAACTGTCATCTTTGAAGCTTTCAAAACATACCGCTTTTAAGAAAACTTTTTTTTTAACATATACCCTATATTTAAAAACATTTAAGAAATATTCAGTAAATAATTTTATTAACAATATGTAGGTCATTTAATGAATGAGAAAATTCTTCTGAAAAATGATATTTTTTCAGGTCATGTGTTTAATATATGTTCATTTGTCAAAAATCACCCCCCACTGGGAGAATATCCAGAGACATGGCCCCCATCAGTAACAACATACTAGGGCCGGCGGAAATGGGCTGGCTGACTCCTAGGCTATCCATGGTCCCCTGCCTCAAGGACTGATCCAGACTGCCCACAGAGGAGGATATCCAGGTGATTGAAGAGGGGCATTGGGGAACTGGGGATAACAACTCATTGTTTGCCCATTAAATAATATAACTCATTATGGAGAATTAAAAAAATTTAAATTAAATTAAATTAAAATAAAAAAAAATCACCCCCACCACACACACATATATCTTCTAACAGAAAACTGTACGATGCATTTCATGAAAATTAGCAAGATTCAACTATCTCTGCCATCATTATTCAAAATTTAGAGGTCTACACATTTTGTGATCTAAAAGTATGATGAAAGTACTCACTTATCCAATATGCACTGCACCAGCAAGCTTTCCACATCAGCTACATCTATGTTTAACTCCTGAGATAAAAGATTGATTATATAATTGACATTTAAAAACTTTGTGATTTTGTATAATATTTCCAACTTTAAATTAATTTACACTACAGATAACAGAAAGTAGAAGGCTTTACTTTCTGCTGGAAAAATTTTTTCCCAGGGCTTCACACAAGCTACACCCCTAGATATGAAGAGAATTCTGGTTTTGGTGGTATGAGTACTGAACCTAGGCTCTCAAATATAGCTAAGCAAATGCACTACCACTAAGCCATATCTCCAGTTTTTACTTTTACTTGAGACAGGATTTCCTTAAAATTCCCAGGCTGGCCTTGATCTCATTCAGTAGCCCAAATGGCCTTTACAATCCTCCTGCCTCAGCTTCCTGAAAAGCTGGGATTCCAGGCCTGTACTATCAGATCCAGCTTTAGGGTGTAAACAAATTCATTATCCCATCAAAATTACCTTATAAAACATAGGTCTGATAAAGATCTGATTTTGTAACCATTTTCCCTCTGATGCTGGGGACTAAACTGCTAAGGACTTGCTCATGATAGACGAGTGTTCTATAGACTGAGCTATACTCCCAATCCTAATTTTGTGAAGTAAAGCCCTACTCAATTTTACTGTGATTGAGGTTAGCCCTTTAATAATATGTTTCAGTACTGTCCTGAGGCTAAAGGAATCTTCAGAAAATTAGTGATTTCCAATTTTTCTCTTATTACGCTAAAGTTCTTTCCTGCTAAATCAATTAAACAAAACAAACCAAAAATACCAAAACCAAGAGGCCCTGGCATGCTCATATTCTTATCTTTCTCTCTCTCATATAAAAATATTTATAATGAAAAAAAATTAAAAACTAGAAAAAAAGTAAAGCCCTTAAGTTATACTTAACATTAAAATGTATTATATTATATGATGTTTCTAAGTTGGTCACTTTAAAGAACAAAGCAGTTATTAAAATTTTTTTTAAAAAAAGGGGGTTGGGGGCTTAGTTCAGTGGATGAGTGCTTGCCTAGCAAGCACAAGGCCCTGGGTTTGGTCCTCAGCACCGCAAAAAAAAAAAAAAATTATAAACATCACTGGAATCTATAAATACCTTAGAAATAAAAGGAATATGTATTCTTGTGTAAGGCTTAATTAATTTTATGAGCACTTGTGTTCTTATGTTTCGTAAAAGTTCTGAAAGACAAAAATACATTTGCATTAATAGGTTACATACTTTTTGACTCATTTACTTCTATGCCATATTAACTCACTATATGATATACCTTCTCAAAACTTATTTGTGCTTTGCAAGAACAGAAGGTACTTACTTAGATTTAAATACATTCAGGTCCACTGCAAGTACAGTATGATATTTAAGAGGCTGATTTCCCATAATTTGTTGTTGCATGATTTTGCTTATGTTGCAACTTTACCAAAGTATTGTCTGCCTTCTCACAGTATTCCGATATGTGACCTTTCTTCAAGAAGCCAGTGCTATGTATGCTCTCTTAAAGTTAAGAGTATTAATTTTATACACTGTTCTTAAACAATTCTTCATATGCAACTGTTTTTTTCAAATTTTTAAAACTAGATTGTAGTTCATGAGCTATGACTGTACAGTTTTCTGAATCTACAAAGTACAGTACCACTCCAGGTTCAAAAGAATTTAAACAAGTCTGCTGAATAAACAGAAGGATGGAGAATAATAAGACATGACTTCTGAATTAGTCTTTAAGTTTTTCTGATGCACTTGGAACTAAAAGTATTTAGTAAATTGTTCCTTGCTCCATATTAGGTGCACTGGAGTTCAGTGCCCCAAAAAAGAGAGGACTTCTGTCTTTGGTAATCATTAGAACATATGAAAAATCTCATTCATGCTAACATTTCTCATCGCTACTTCTGTAGTAAATGCATCTCAGTATTACATACAGATAGCAGGTTATTTGCAAAGTCTGACAAACTTTAAAAATTAACTTTGAGCATTGATAATTCACTTGTAAGAATAAATTAGAAAAATGCAAAAGTCCAAGGCAACTGCAAACAAAACACCATCATGTAAGAACCTGTCTTTATTAGTATGAAATTAGCTAGTGTTTTCTTTAAATCAACTACATATACCATGACATCATTTAGAAATATTTGTCCTTTACCGTAATAATTTAATTCTGCGCAACTCCATTAAGAAGCATGTCTCTGACAACAGCAACAATAATATCATCCAGTTAGCAAAAAGAGTATACCTTCAATATGTTCTCTTATGAATGGATCATCCATGATGTTGCTGTGATTTGTTTTAAGAATCTTTTCAAATTCAGTGATATCATTATTCTGATAGGCACTAACAGGAAAAAAAGTATAAATTTTATCACAGATGAAGTCATACATTAATTCAAAATCCAGAGTCTATTTTTCAATTTTTATAAGCAATAATCTAAGTTATATTATTGTTTCTATCATGAAAGTCAAAATTAATATACACATAATACGTATCTTCCCCAAAAATCAATTCCCAGGTTGGGGATGTAGATTATTGGTAGAGTGCGAACTCAGCATTTGTGATATGAGGTCCTGGCTTTGCAATTCAAAATACAAAACAAAAACAACCACCCACCCTCAAAAAAAAACCAACAACAAAAATCTCAATGCCTTGTGTTTTGAAAGAAAAGGTAAATATATCTTTTGAGGAGGTTATATTAATACAGTAACAACTTTAAGATAGTTTCTAAATCTTAATTTTTCTTAAGGTTGACAATAAATCATTGTAATACTTGATGTTTTCAAATTAAATTGTGCACATTTGTTTTCTCAAAAGAAACCAGGTTTCATGCACACTAATACACAAAGGAGTTTGGCCTTATCTTTTAACTACGAAAGCACATCCTTTCTGAACATTATTCAGAAAATGCAGCTTCCCAATTTTTATCTTCTAGAAAGCTACCAGCAATTCCCAAAACTTTTCAAAAGGACTTGATTCTCAAATCTCTTTATCCTCTAAAATTCTCCTGAACTATAGCAGAAAAATGAGTGGCATCTGGATGAGAGCCAAATGAGCATGTATGCAGAGTAGAGATGGATGGACAAGGCCAAAGGCTGACTTCTGTTCACAGCTCTCCTCGGGATCTGGTGTCCGTTCTTACAGTCACTGTGTAGGGCACTATGGGACTGCTCAAGGTGCTGAGAAGGAAGAAGCCAACCTTCTGGATATGGCACCACTGTGTGCTTTCTATGTAAGACATATCATCAACCACTCTGCACGCCCTCTGCTCTGCTTCCATCTGTTGGACCGCAGTGTAACTTCAAGTTAGGGGCGGGTGAATCAGTGCTTCAGCAGGAATTATTTCCTCTAGTCTGCTGGCAACTGACTAGGAAAATAAAATTAGGAAGCATTACTTTCTTACCTATCCCAAATACATGTATAATACACTACAGGAGGATATCTTCAAGTAGTGAAAACATTAGCACACATAGTTTATCTTATATTTGCCTATGTCCATATTTGAGCTAGGAGAAATTTTTTCTTACTTAAGTACGCTTTATTTATTTTCTGAGGCAAGGTCTCACTCTAGTCCAGGCTGGCTAACAACTCACAGTGATCCTCCTACCTCGGCCTCCCCAAGTGCTAGGATTAAAGGTGTGTGCCACTACTTTTAAGTAGGTTTTAATTTTTTTTTTTTTAACTTTCAAATCTTAGACAAAGTTGTGGACCATTACAGGCCACTTGTTCAGGTAAAAATATACTATTAAGATAAGTTTCTAAGTTCTAATATGAGTGTTTGCTGGGGGAAAAGACATAATATGTAACCATGATTACTCCTTCCCAGAGGTAATTCCTGAAACCATTTATTGTATTTAATTTATAATAAAGTTTTATTTCTAAGGCAAAACTTCAATATTTTCTTAATTTTTAAATGTTTAAACTGATGCTGAGCAACTTAATATTATAAACATTTAAAATTTATTTTGAAGTTAATTGCTAACCAAATCTGCTCAAATTAACAAGCAAATACAGATAAAATAAACTACTTGAAATAAAAAGAAGTAACCCTTTACAACTAAAATGAAAGTTGATTATAGAAGCAAACAATAATAGAATACATTTCTTATTGTGGTTTATTCCCTAAATATCCCTATCTTTCTGAAAGACTTCCTTGTTATTTTTTTGCTAAAAGTTAAATTTTCTTAAACAAACAACCCCCCAAATTTATAAATCATAATCAAATAAAAACAAAGAACACAGGACATTTTATAGAGGAACTTGTATAAAATGAGTTTTTTTCTCTAAGCATATAAAATCTACATGGAAGTGGTTCATAATTTAGTTTTATTTTAAATGCAAAAGGCTACTACTGATATCTACTCATAATCTAAAACAAAAACAAAAACTGCACTGTTTCGACTGTATTTTTTCCAGCCTAAGTTAACTCAGCTATATAACCTACAGCAAAGCACTTGAAGAAACAGTAATTTTCCACAAAGTAGGTCCACACAAATCTAGAGCATTATTTATGTCTAGCCAAAGGCAGGTTTTCTTATTCACAGGCTTGCTCTTCTAGGCTTTATTTTGGTCTTATTTTCTGTAAGTGTATTTAATATTGATTTGACAATCTTCAATGGCTAAATAGTATTACATCGTTCTCAACAGAAGTGTTCAATAAACCTTTGGGTTTCTTACCAGTATCACCTTCTGCCTCCTTCCACTCAGGAAAAATCACTTAAAATACTTTCCCTCCCTCCTAAAAACTTTTAAAAAAATGATATAATTTAGAGAATATTTTATATATTTGAGAGACAGAAAGAAGCAGATAAGAGTATGTATGGGAGTGATAGGACCTCCTGCCACTGCAAACAAATTCCAGATGTGTGTGGTACTTTGCGAATCTGGCTTAACGTGGGTGAGGGAATCAAACCCAAGCTGTCAGGCTTTGTTATCAAAAGCCTTTAACCACTGGGCTATCACTCCAGCCCTAAAATGTTATTTTTACTGTCATTGAGCAGGTTTGCTTATAATGTCTTTTCATACTGAAAATTCTTGCCTTATCTTGGACCAAACCATAATTTTACTTTGGGCTTAAGGTAGGCAGAAATAGTAAATATTGGGAATTTTGAAAAACATCAACTATGCATGTTAACACACACAGCTGTTTAATTTTTTAAAAAAGCAAAAATAAGTGAACTCATAAATAAAAAAAGAAAACCTAGCTTGGTGGTACAGACCTGTAATCTTAGCTAATAGGAAGGCTAAGGCAGAAGACTGTAAGTTCAAGGCCAGTCTGGGTAACCTAGTGAGACCCTGTATTAAAATACATGTCAAAAGAAGGCTGGGGATATTGTTCAGTGATTGAATACTTACTTAGCATGTACTAAGACCCTGGTTTCAATCCCTCTACTGCAAAAAGAAAAAAACCTCAAACCAAATATCCTATTTTATAAAAAAGTTGTGATGTCAGAAACAGAGCAAATGTTGACTATAACTGCGTTCTGATAGGTTTTCTGTTTTTCTTAAAAGAAATTTACCTTAACTGAGAAATATAAGCCCTTACCTTACTAAATTCGTCATTGCTAGAATTTCTGGATCATTTTTGTACGGCTTGGCCTAAACACAATTTAAAAAAAAAATCAAAACAAATCAATTATGCATATGTACAAAAAGAGTACCAATTACTTCCACAAAAGAACTAGTAAGAGAAATTAATAAAGCACACACCTCCTGTGAGTCAAATGGATTTATTCCCGATTTCATTAGCATATTTGCTAAGACCAAATATTTTAAGCAAGTAGTTCGTCTGGGACTTCCTGATTCATCATAATTCTTGAAGGCTTCAAAAAAATCAGTGTGTGCCTTTTCAAATTCACCCTCTCTCAAGTGCATTTTACCACCACATTCTTTAAGGAGAAAACATGAGAAAAAAGGAACATTTTCAGTTCTGTAACAACGTTAATTTATAAAGATTGATTAAAAGCTATTTCACTGGCTTTCTGTTTAGTCATTCATGTGAATGGCAGTAGCCTAGGGCATATAATTTAATCCTATAAAGAAAGTTTATCAAATAACAGCCAGGCATTTTCAAATTTCTATCCTGTTTCTGTTGAAACAGAAAGCATTTCTGTAAAAATCATTATCATTCAGGAATTACGACGACTTCTGGTAACATGAATTTCCTAGTAATAGTATCTTCACTGTTCTAACTTTTGCAAGATAAGAACCTATCCTAACTCTAAGACTAAACTACCTTACTGACTTTAGTACTTTACTCTTTTCAGTACAACAGAAACAACCTTGAGTTGTTAGTCATATGTAATACCTGGTATCTTCCCATGTCCCCACCCACTCTCTCCAAATCAAACTTGCCTCTGATGACTCCCATGATGAGTGGGTGAGGGATGGCAGACTTGATGTGAAGTGACTGTTCATAGAGTGCTTTAAGTTTCTTGTTATTTTTCTGGGCTGTGTACATCTGAATTTCCAAAGCATATATCTCTAACAACTGTGTACCTTTTTTCAGGTCATCTTCTCCATCATCAGTCTAGGAAACCAAGTGGTTTAGTCAAGAGAGAACTCAGAAACAACCCAGTAATGTTTATTTCAGTTAGCTTGGGGACCTTTGATTTTTAATACCATCTCTGTGTGAAAATGCACTGTAAATTTTACTTGGAAATCAGTGTGCTCAAAACAGCAATTTCAGTGGCTAAAAGAAACCTACACATCATTTTATCTTCTAGTTATTCAATAAGAAAAAGGGCCATAAGTGTTTGGTTGTATAAAGTTTTGATGGTTGTAATTAGGAGATTTATTTAGGGTCTTCCTTAAATCTGCACAACTGCTTCAGATCCACTTACTCAACTAAAATGCACTCAGTGTCTGTCTGACTTTTTCACCATCTAGTAGCAGACTAATCTATAATAAACAAACCAGAGTATAAATGGTAATGATTCTAGCTAAAGCATGAACCAAGTATCTACCAGAATAGAAAAAAAGAGGAAAAAAAGGAAGCAATTCTCTTGGGGGACATCAAGGAAATCAGAGGTGGTGACATTTCAGAGACACTGAAAGATGATAGCACAATGTGAGCCATGAAAAAGAGCCTATGGTCTACAGTCAAACAGCCATAAATATCAAACAGTGACATGCACTAAGCCAAAATGTATTGCTTAATTGGATCTTTCAGCATAAATTTCAGCTTAGTTATCCACTAATAAATTATAATTAGAGTAAAATGTGCATTAGCAAGACAATATGTATATCCATATTACCAGGTATCTGTCTCAATATAATTTCACCAAAATACTATGCATTATAATGCTATTTATGGCCAGACAGTATTTTTTGTATGTTGCTAAATAAGAAAAACTTGAGTTGATTTTAAACTTTATATGATTTTTCTAATTAATTTCATTTTATGGAACTGAACTCATAGCTATTTATCGGACTAAATTTACCTAAGAATGTAAGATAAACTATTGATAAGTGATTTGCCTGCTTTATAAAGCAAAACTATTAAATTAAAATATCTCCAAGTGATTAAAACAGTTTTCTGATTCTATACTTTTGTCACATCAGAATCAATACCTGACAGTCGCACAGTTAGTGCTATTATGTTGGATAGCACAGTTAAAAAACAAACAGAACCTGAAGTTTTATTGAACAGTAATGCTGAAGATGATTTATCATAAATTAAGAATATAAAATTTTTAAATTACTTATGCTTCAAATATTATTCCCTATTTTCTTAGGGTAAGCAAATACCAAGGTATAGTTAACTACCTATTACAAGAAGCCTATCCATTGATACCTATACCATTTTCCACAAAGGGTAAGACCTGAAATTACCATTTTGAGTGGGTTGGGGACAGGGAGGAGGGAAATGGGAGTACCATCCTAAGATTTGCTCATATAATGTATCTAATTAAGGATAAGACATATATATATATATATATATATATATATATATATATATATTAAAAAAAACAGACAAAAATTACCCCTCCCCTCCAAAACAACCTAGGCTGGCCTTGAACTCATGATTCTTCAACATGTATTTTCCAAGCTTTATTTTTGGGATGGATGGCAGCCCCTAAACAATATACTGATTACAATTATTTCATATGCCCTTCAAAAATCATAGACAAATATTAAGAAAAAATAAAGGAATGCTACCTGGCAGGACTGATGTAACTGGCGTAAAATTTTTTGAAGTTTTCCATATTCTTCTCGTTCTAAATATAATTTTCCAAGCTGTAAAAAAACAAGACCTATTAAAATCTGAAGCTTTTAAGAGATGTGTGTGTCCTTAGGAGTGATTACTAAAAACAACCACCCCTCTTCAAGGTAAGAAAAATGTAACTGTTACCTTTGTGTTTGTCTTAAACCACAGTCTATCATTCTTAGCATCTTTCAAAGCTTCCAAAGTTGTTTCATAAAATTCCTGCAGTAAATCCATCTGACATAAAAAATCAGAATTCTATAATTGTAAACAGCAAATTTGTACCTGTTAATAAAGTTAATTTTAACAAACTAAAAGTGCATGTTTGATTTTAATACATGAAAGATATACTATTGTACCTCACCAGAGGTCTTCTATAGTCCACTCATTAACACAGACAAAAGCTTGAAGTGTCAAAATCTGCTTTTGTTTTATAAAACCTAGAAAATATTTTTCTCCATAAACTATACTGTCATTAATTCTGTAATGGTGTAACAAGTTTGTGCTTCTTAATCTAATAATTCATTTTATCTTAACAAGCAAATCATGTGCTGTATTTTTACTAACAGTGAACATTCACTTACTTAGTACCTAGTAATTCCCTTATTCAGTATCTGACTCAGTATCTAGTACATTCCAAACAGTAAGCAAACTGCTAAAGGAAAAAGAGCTCCTTTCCTTCAAATGGTTCTATTTTTTTTTGTTTTTGTGAGACAGGGTCTCACTATGTAGCCCAGGCTGGCATCCAACTCTTGGCAATATTCCTACCTCATCTTGTTTGCTCCATGTTTGACTTAAAATGGTTCTATTCCCTCCATGTGACTGATCAATTTAACTGAACTGCATGGGCTCTTGTCATAGATAAACCTTGGAGCTAGATGGAAAGAAAAGTCTTGTAGAATTTTAGATAATGGTTTGATCATCACCAATTCATAAACCTGAATGTGATTTTTTAAATGAAACTCAGTATTTGTTTTTCACTGAGACAGGCTTCTCTATTCATCTTCCTTTATTTGTGCTTTCGTAAGTCTGGATCTCTAAATTTCTACTTAGCCAGATCAGAAGGAAAGAGGAAAGGAGCAGGAAAGCTGTATACTTTTCTGGCTATTTACTTCTGATTAATGATGGCATACAGATTAAGTGAAATGCCATTCAGTAATATGTATATTATTTTCAAAAGGCAAAAGTTTACTTAATAAAACACAATCTTCAAGTTTTGAAATTACTTATTTCAACACCTTTAACATTTGATATAATATTTAACAACACAGTACTAGAAATGTTTCTATGACCCTTATTTGCAAGAAAAAAAGCCCATGACATGTCACTTTGTGGCTTTCTTTTTGTTACTTTGAGGTAAGATCTCATATAGACCAGGTTGGCCTTGCCAACTATGTTCTTGAGGATGACCTTGAAGTCTTGATCTTCCTGTCTTCACCTTCCAAGTGAGTGCCGGGATTACCAGCATGCACCACATCTAGTAGTTGCTTTTTTTTTTTTTTTTTTTTTGAACAGGATCTCATGCAACTCAAGAAGGATTTGAACTTAATTCTGTAGCTGAAGAACCATAAGTAACTTAATTCTAGAATTTGTGCTATTAAATGTCACCATTTTAACAGTGTTATATGTATGAAAAAGAAATGTAGAAATCCACCACCTCAAGAAAGATAAATGACATCTGGCAGAAAAGACAGGAGGCCAGAGGCTCATTCTGAGCACACTGACTATGTGCAAAGGCACTCCAAGTGTAGTTAGTATGCGGTACTTATATGATTCTGTGCACAAAAGGAAATGCTTAATGACAGACTATCTTGTGCTCAAATACCATAGATTAAGAAAGTTTAAAAAAATTATGAACACTCCAGGTAATAACTACCTCAGCCAAAAGAATAAAGAGCCGGATATGGTGGCTCATGCATTTAATCCCAGCACTCAGGAGGCTGAAGAAGGTCATCTTGAGTTTGAGGCCTGCCTGGGATACAGAGTTAAGTTCCAAGTCTGAACTAGCATGAGAACCTGCATCAAAAAAAAAAAAATTCAAAAACATGAAATCACTGCTTTTCATAACCCAAATCTAGAATGAAGCAAGGACTATATACTACTCCCACAGTCAGCTTTTCATCATCGTCCCTGTCAGCAATTATCATTTGCTTACCCCTTATAAGAAGCCTTTAATGCTAAGCACTAACTGATAGGAGTATAAGCTCTTCACAAGGATGTTTAGTACTCAACACCTCCCAACAGCTAAAGCAATGATGGAGTTTATTAAAGGTTAGGAAGCAGCTTCAGTGACAAAGTGTTTACCTAGCATGTACAAAAGCCTGGGTTTAATTTCCAATCACATTCAATGAAAAAAACAATTTTATTCAAACCAAAACTGTGACAGAGGTTGCACAAGCCTGAATAAGTTATCTGAGCATTATTTTAGTACCTGAAGATACTATTTAAAGAGATTAACTTGGACTTACTACCTTTTAATGCTAATTAGAATTTTTTAAAATTAATTATTTTTTAATTGTCCATAATGAGTTACATTATTTAATGGGCAGACAATAAGTTTAATACTAATTAGAATTAAAATAGTAAAACAAATTATTTTCTGGTTTGTGTGCAGATGCACATGCCCTGTGTGCGCACTATAGAGGGCAGACAGAGGAGACACCTGGTATCCTTCTTTATTGCTCTTCTGCCCCACTTCCCTGAAACTGTCTCTCACCAAACCTGGAGATCCCTACTTTACAAGTGGCCAACCAGGGACCCCCAGCAATCTGTCTCTGACCCACTCAGTGCTGGGGTGACAGGCATGCACAGCCAAGCCCGACTTTCTATGTGGGAGATGTGGACAGAAGTTTTCATGCTTGCACAGCAAGGTCTCTTACCCTGAGCCATCTTACCAGGCCCACAAATTATTTTTGAAGCATTCTAAATAACAAATAAAATTGCTGTAACAGAACATTTAGGTCTTTTCTTCTCTCAAGAACAAAGCCCTGAGGCTGGAAAGATGGCTCAGTAAGTAAAGCATTTGCTGTGCAAATATGAGGACCTGAGTTCAGATCCCCAGGACTTGTTAGCAAATGTAGCTGAATTGGTAAACCCTGGGTTTAGTGAGAGACTGTCTCAAAAATGTAAGGCAGAGAGTGACTGAGCTACACCCAATGTTGATCTGTGAACTCCACATGCAAGCACAAAGAAATGCACATACATCCATGCACAAACATACATGCACACTACTCGCATGAAAATTAAAAAGGCAAAAACAAACAAAAGACACATACACACACACACCATAGCCCTGTCAGTCATGGTGGTACATGTTCGGAATGCTAGCATGTGGGAGATAAAAGCAAGAGGCCCAAGTTCAATATCATCATCTTCAGCTATATAGTTAGAGGCCAACCTGGACTACACACAAGACCCTATCTCAAAAAGAAAACAACCACCAAAAAACCCCAAGGAAGCCCTAACTATAAACAACAACACACTAGTAGGAATGAAGGAAAAAGTGAGTCTGACCTGTTTAGAAGTAGAGATATAATCAAGAATAGAATTAATGGATTTTTCAGAATAATTTCTTGTGACTGCACTCCGAATGTAAGTCAATAGCTGTTTATATCTATTCATCATTTCTGGAAAGTTCGTCTGTGAGTAAAGGGAAAAAATGCATGATTAGATACATATTTATGTACTAAAACATATATACATGATTAAGATATAGCACATATTATAACCTTACTTAAAATATATCTCAATTATTCACAATATGCTTTTATAAAGGAAGAACTATGTGGGAGAAATACTAGACATTTTACCTTAAACTTCAAATAGGATTACTCAAATAAAATTTATGCTTAGCCTATGACACAAATTGAATCCAAATATTTTCCAAGTTTTATATATTATTCCTCATCACTCATCCCAGTTATATAAATTATAAAACTAATAAAATAATTCACTAAACAAAATAGACCCTAATTTTTCAAATGTGGTGGGAAATACCTATGTAGGTATCAGAGTTCTCCTCTGCTAAAGATATATTCTTTTTTTAAGAAGTCCTCTAACAAGAGTTACACGTTTCATTTCTCCCTCTAACTGGCTGACTCTTCATAAAAATGTGAAATCAAAGACTCTTTTCAAGCCCAGGACTTGTCCTATATTAAGAAGTGTCAAAAAAAAAAAAAAATGAAATGTCTTCCCACCTAGGGCCTTATTCAGTAACAGACATAATTGTTATTCCTAACATAATTATACTATTTTGAGTAATTACAGAAAACAGGAACGATCTGAAGACATGAGTACTACTGAAATGTCCAATAGTAAAATGTTTTGGAGGAGGTTTACCATCGCTGAGTATATCATGTAAGTCAATTATGACTCTACTTTTATAGTCTGATCTAGTCCTGAAAATCTCCACCTGCTATTAATCTCCCCTTTTACTGAGTCTGCTTCTTTCAATCCAGAAGATGGAGCATTGTCAGTTATAATACTCTTCCCCCTGACTAACTGAATATACTGTTGTTATGGTGAGAAGTAAAGGAATGACAGTTATCTATTTACATCAAACTATTTTTTATACTTAAGTATTTTGGGTCTGGGAAGAAGGCTCAGTGGTTAAAGGTGCTTGCTTGCAAAGCATGCCTATCAGGGTTCAATTTCCTAGTTGCCACATAAAACCAAGTGCACAAAGTGGTGCATGCATCTGGAATTCCTAAGCAGTGGCAAGAAGTCCTGGTGTGTCCATACCTACCCCTCCCCCTGCTTAAAATAAACAAAATATTTTTTTAAAAAGTATTTTGAAGTAGCTTTAAATTCCAGCAAATGTACAAGATGAATTCAAAGGCCCTTCACCAGAGACCCTGTGTGAGCTATGCCAATGTCCTTTGCAGTGAAGGGTCACGTGAGCATGAAAGATGCGCTTCTCCCATTTGCTTCAGTGTGGAATCACTCCTGTCTTTCCTTTTGTGACCTCGTTATTTTGATCATACGAAGGAAATGATATCTGCAATAAGTCCATGAGTGTAGTGGACTTGTATTCCGAAGACAGCAATCCACAGTCTCACCTCCCATCCTCTGCTTTCACATTCTTTCTGCCCCTCTTCTCTGAGGCTCTCTGATCCTTGGAGGTTGTAGTTTAGATATCATGTTAGGACTGAGTACAAACTATAACAAACTATGTAAGTATGAAAGTTTCATGTGGGAATAAATACCAGGAAATATTTTATTATTAAGCTGCTAAAATCCAAGTTCAGAATGTATCCTGTAGGAAAAGTAAGAGCAGTGAAACAAGACAGTTTTAGCCTTGTGCTTGCTTTGTCAGCACATATACTAAAACTGGAATAATACAGAAAAGACTAGCATAGAGACTATACAAGGAAGACGGTCTCAGCTTCGATTTGATATTTCTGGTACTGAATTAGGATTTTAGCAAAGTGGTGTACAGTTCTGCGTGATCTCTTATGCTATGTAACACTGAAGCTCATTTAAAAATAAGTTATTGTAGCTGGGCATGTCCCAGCACTCAGGAGGCAGAGGTAGGACTGCTGTGAGTTCACCACCACCCTAAGACTACATAGTGAATACCAGGTCAGCCGAGGCTAGAGTGAGACCTAACCTTGAAAAAAAAAAAATATATATATATATATTATATATATATATATAATATAAATATATATGCATATGTGTGTGTTAGTGTAATTAAAGTGAGAAGGAAGATAAGAAAATTGGTTTTATCTGCAGTGGTGAATATGAAGAGCAGCAGAAACTGAAACCTTTCAACTTTTACTGCCTGAAACTTAACAGTGATATGGGTCCTATGGAATCCAACTAGAAAATGAGAGGAAAAAGGATACTAGCGGACATCATTCTTGTGAATTACAGCTTATTCATAGATGCTGTAACAGCAAACAAAAGATAAATAAGATAAACCAAAGGGCTATTTATGCCTTTCCTTTTCTTGTCATCTCTGCTCAAGGTCAAATGGAAAAACCTAGTCTTAAAAGGAAGCCTATTAAATGGACTAATAAATTAAACCACTGCTACTATGTTAAGACAGAACATCTTAATAGGAACTTTTGCTATTTCAAAATATAGAACCTTAAGAGTTAAACATGCAATGCACTTAGGCCATTATTATTTCAAAAATCTCTGACTTAGGACATATGCTACTTCTTCCATATCTCCAATATTAATTTAAATGTAGTAAATGTCAGTGTGATAGTCTCATAAGAAAATAAGTAGAAAGGCTTTGTGCAACACACACATGCACTGAGAATATTAAAGCAAAACTAAAAAGGGTAAAAGCAATGTAGATCATTTTACTTTAACTAGAATTAAATGAAATACACAAAATACTCAATAACATTTGCATCTTTTGAATAGTTGTGATATTATGCAGAGTTTAAATATCTTCTGAATAGTTCTTGCAGGAGTTTCCATGGGAGACCACTCTTAAGGGTGGAAGAGGATACCAAACTGACAGTACATGAAAAAGAGTATGTAAGAATTTTGGAATGACTAAAGGTGCTAATCAGACGTTCAATTTCAGATAAATGCAATAGAGAAGCTAATGAGGAAAGGGAAGAGGCATATAGGGCACACAGAGAAACTCCATTTCCAGCTATCTTTTCATTTACCATGCTCTGGCACTTCCTAAAGTGCTTACCTTTTGCTCTGCTGCAAAACTTTACCTTTCCCTCAAAAGTTCTTCTACCAAACCTGGCATGGTGGCATTAAGACTGTCTTGAGTTCAAGGCCAGCTTGGACTATTTAGTGAGTTTCAGACCAGCCAGAGCTACATAGTTTTGTTTTTTGTTTTTTTTTTTTTAATGAATAACTTGTTTCAAAAAATTTTTTTTGAAGTTCTACTCTTGAAGAATTAGGATTCATGTCTGGACCTTGTCCTCTCATCTCCTTAGTGAGTCTTTTCCCCATTATTTCTAACCTGTACTTTAAAATTTTTTTTATTTGTATGCAGATGTGTATGTATGGCATGTATGGGCATGCCAGGGTTTCTTGCCACTGCAAACACTAATTGCTTGCACCACTTTTTGTATCTGACTTTATGGAATCTGGGAAATTGAACCTGGGCTGGCAGGCTTTATAAGCAAGTTCATTTAACTGCTAAGTCATCTCCCTAGCCCCTCTACTTAGTACTCTTGAATTTTGTTTGACCATTTTAAAGAAATTGAGAACTGAAATTCTATGAATATGACAATTCCAAAGTTCATTTAACAGAGTATTTGTTTAGCTACTAAACATCAGTCACTATTGCAGGTGATAGAATAGAATACACAAAACAAATTCCTATTTTCATGGAACTTACTGGAGGAGAATACAGAAAAAAAATAAGTTATGAAAGCCAAGCATGGTGTATGCCTGTATTCCCAGCACTCAGCAGGCAGATTAGCATGAGCTCCGGGCAGCCTGGGCTTCATGAAACCTTGTTTCAACCCCCCCCCCACAAAAAAAAAAAAAAGAGAGAAACATCCTTCCCCTGTAAATTGTAGTATTTGAACATATTGGAATCAAATACAAACCATATCTAAAGAAAAGCCTTTAGGGTTAGGAGGCCAATGAGAGTGAATAGAAAACAAGACCAGATCCAGACGACCCATGGAGGAGGTTATCCAGTGGAGGGGGGAGGGGAGGGCAGTGGGGAATTGGGGATAACAACTCATTGTTTGCTCACTAAATGTTGTAACTCATTATGGACAATAAATTAAAAAAAAAAAAAAAAGAAAACAAGACCAGAAAAGACAGTAAAGGGTAAACTTAAGGACTCTGGATTTTACTGAGGGGGGCGGGTGGAAGGCCACAGAAGATTTGAAGCATAGGAATGACATGGTCTGACTTATTTTTAAAAAGATGAGTGCCCCCTGTGGAGAACAGAATAGGCTCTAGCAGGGCATGGATGGAGGAAAGGAAACTAAGAGGTTATTGCAATAATCTAGGACAGAGATGATGCTAACTTGGACCAGAGTTGCACAGGCAGAAATGGTAAGAAGCCATCAGATACTCAATGTATTCTGAAGACAGGTAAGATTTTCTTGATTTACAAATTTGTGGGGTAAGACAATGAAGGACTTAGGCATAATGCTCAAGTCCTCCCTAGCAAGTGGGAGAGGACCTCTTTTTGTAATAAACAGAATTCTGAAACTCCAAAATAAGCTTATAAAATGTTTTCTAAAAAGTCACTGAGGGGCTGGAGAGATGGCTCAGGGGTTAAGGCCCTTGCCTGTAAAAAGTCACTGAATGGACTGGAGAGATGGTGTAATGGTTAAATTTACTGTCAACTTGACCTTTTTAATAATCTACAGTAATCTTGGGTGAGTCTCTGAGCTTGCCTACAGAAAGGATTGACAAAAGGAGGAGGTCCCTCCTCCAGAGTGAGCCCGCCTCCCAGTGGATGGGCCTTCCAGAAGGGGACTGGGATACACAGAAGCTTGGGGGGAATGAAACATCTCTTCCTTCCTCCTCTGACTGGGGCTGCTTGCACGCACATCCTGCTCTCCTACCCTTCCTGGTCATTGGAACCCACTTTTCTCGGCTTCACATCGTGGACTGAAGAGCAGCTGCTCCCAGGGAGCCATCAGGCCTTCAGGGCTGGATTGGGACTGCTGAGGCATCCAGCCATGTGGACCAAAGGCCTACTGGTTCCTTCACCTATGGGCCCGCAGACTGCTATTGTTGGACTGTCATAAACTACCCCAATAAATTCCCCTTTTACTATAATCTGTTCTATCAACTCTGTTTCCTCTAGAGAACCCTGACTAATACAGATGGATCAATGGTTAAAGGCACTTGCTCCCACAAAGCCTGATGGCCCAGGTTCAATAGCCCAGAACCCACATAAAGCTAGATGCACCAGTCTGGAGTTTGTTTGCAATGAATGGCAGGAAGCCCTGACATGCCTATTCTCTCCCTCTCAAACAAACAAACAAACAAACAAACAAACAAACAAACAGTCACTAAAAATAAAGTACCCAAATACTGTGTACATATATCTAAACAATAAATTTTCTTAAGTAGAAACTTTTGTATCCTATGTAAAATTTTTATAAAGTATCACTATAGTCATAACTTTGCAAAGTAGGCTAAATATGGACTATAGTTATAGTAGATATACAGCATTATGTTACAATGAGATTTTTTACCTATAAAATTTATTCATTAGTAATTTCCTCTAAAACAAATCTTACCAATTTGAAGTTAATCTTAATCATCTGTTTCAGTGCTTTAAATCCCCATTCTCCTTTTTCACCTTCTAGTTCCAAGACCTATAATAGGGAAGAAAATTTTAGTCTAACGCCAATGCTTCTTTATTATTTCTTGATTATATAATGCCTGAAAGTACTTCTGCATCCCGGAAATCTTTGGTATCAGAAGTCAAGAAATAAATGTGATCCGTCCCAAAAGGAACAAATGATAGTACCTATTAGCCATGATAATGATTCTCCTCTACCAAAATGCTAGCATGCATTTAAGAACAATGACCCTGTGTCACAGACAGCTTAACTGCAGGGGTCTGGTGGGGCACCTTGGTCTAACTCATCTATGGTTTAGATGTGAAATGTTCCTCAAAGCTTGTGTATTGAAATACTTGAACCCCAACAAGTGGTGCTGTTCAGGGAAGTTATGGAATCTTTAGAAGGTAGGGCCTGGCTGGAGAAGGTGAATTACATCGGGGAAGGAGGGTAAGCCCTCTCCTCTCTCCTCTCTCTCCCCCCCCCCTCTCGGATGTGAACAGTCCCAGCCAAATGCTCTGTTATCACTACATGAAGCCCTCCTAGCCAAGAGGACTGGTACTCTCAAGTAGCCAAAGCAAATACTCTCTAAGTTGCTTCTTGTCATGTATTTGGTCACAGAAACGAGAAAAGTAACTGACACATCATCATTAAAAACCAAACAAGCATTAAGGCAGAATCAATTGGAAAATATAAACCTTTTGGAAGCTGCTCAGTGCTGCTTTTGGGTCATCTTCTTTTAATGCTTTGGAATTATAGTACTGATTTTCCAAATCCACATTTGGCTCAGAGTTACTGTCTTCAGAGTATTCCTGTGTATTGAAAAGAAAAATAGTAAATGAGAGTAACAAGAAACTCATACGTTGTACTGTAAAAAGTGAAAGCTAAGCTAAGTGATGGCGCATGCCTTTAGTCCTAGCACTCAGGAAGATGAGGAAGGAGGAACACCGTAAGTTCAAGGCCAGCCTGGGTCTACAGAGTTCTAGGTCAGCCTGGGTGAGAGTGAGACCCTACCTCAAAAAAAAAAAAAAAACAAAAAAACAAAAAAACTCAAAAAAAGCTATTAGAAAAAAACTATACATTTATACAAAGACAAAACAACCTGGAACACAAAGGTAGAATGTCAATGACATTTAAAAATGGAGGAGGAATCAAGAACAGAGCAGGATAGAAACTTTTTTCAGATACAAATGATAACTGCTATAGAATCAACAAAAAAGTTAAAGGCAAAGAACTAATACTAGCTAATGACTGCCAATTCTAGAGTGCTTACCTTCTATTGGTCATTGAATATGAAAAAAATCAAATGTAAATGTTCTAAGTATAAACCTTTACTTCTGTAATCTATTTTTTTCCTATTCCTTAAGACGAAAATTAATTTTCTAGCATGGGCTAACTAGCTAGGATGATAATTTATGTTAGTCTACAAATAATTACATGTTAATATTTGTTTTATGTGTATTTCACATTATAATAGGTTTTTATATTACTATGATTTAAATAGCTTTATAACAAATTCAAAATAAGTAAGCTAAAATGGACTTGTATAATTTTGAGATTTCACCATCATATAAATTGTTTTATAGTGACAACTGCTATGACAGAAGGAAAAACAGCTATTATACAGAGCAGTATTAACAAGTTTAAATAGTTCCAATTAATTTAATAATGAAGACAAAATACACGTTGATTAGTAGAGTGAAAATTATTGGAGATGGCTACAAAGTAAAGATTATTTTGTCTTCATCTGCAAGTCATTATAAAGTGGCACGTTTACATCAAATAAAGAACAAGGTGTTGGGAAGATGGCTCAGTAGTTAAAAGCACTTGCTTGCAAAGCCTGCGGGCCAGGGCTCAATTCTCCAGCCACCCATGCAAAAATGGACTCAAACAGTGGGACAAGCATCTGATGCTGTTTGCAGTGTTATGAGACCCTGGTGCAAACGTGCAATCACACACACACACACACACACACACACACACACACACACACACACAGTTTTTTAAGAACCGAGAAAAAGAGAATAAAGCCCAAAAGACACGAACAATATTGTTTCTACAGCTAAGTGCAATTGCTTCAAAAAGGTATATATGGAAAATTCAGTAAAGTTTCATAAAGACAGAAGACTGAAGACAGATGCTTTGAGTGTATGTTGCATTTAGAAGCTAAATATCAGCACAAAATACATTTCAATAATCAGAACACTGTATTGGGCGCCCTCTGGAGGACAATTATTTCCATTCCTTGTGTGAGACTACGCATTACACTCAGTCTCACAAACTACAGACCTGAATTCAGTTATGTTTAACATTTGAAAACCCCTTGGAACATTCTTTAAAGACTAGATCATGTTCCTCTGTAGTGGCAAGAGACATTGGTGCCTCTGCTCCCACTCCCCAAGCACTGGTATGGGTGCATGCCACCATACCCAGTATTTTTACATGGGTTCCAGGGATCTGAATCCAGACCCTCACACTTGCACAGCAAGCACTACTGACAGTGCCAATGCCTTCAGCCTTATTGAACAATTTAAGTTTTGAAAATTTTTATTATATACATTAGATAATACATCATACTTCCAAATACATAACCATGATACATCCAAACATTTTGGGAATGTTTGTGTTTGTTCCAAGTTCAATTAGAGAACTGATTTCTGAATGCGTGAAATAGGTTTTTCTAACTATGGCTCTTTTTCACACTTTGCCTTTAGTCTGCATTTAATCTGAAATCTGAAATCCGAAATCTGTCCTTGATCTGTAAACTTTTTCCCTTTGTGACTTTTTTTTGCCCAATAAATTTTTACACAAACCCAGATATATAGGTATATAAAAGTATACATATCAAACATTTACTGATCATAAATCATAAAGAAATTTATTTTAAAGCAGGTCTTTGGTATATGTAATTTTGCCATGAAAGATGAAAGCAAACTTTCATACTGATGAAATTCATATTTGATGCTGTAGGACTAAAATGCCTCCAGCAGTTTTCAGAGTTGGTGGATCTTTTGATTTTTCAATATCAGTGCTGAGAGCATCACTTCATGTAAACATAGTACAGAATGACACAAGCATATTTAGAGCCATTTCAAAAAATGCTGGAAATTCTGTCTTATTACCAAATCAGAATCCATTTAATGATTGTTCAATGAAACTCAAACAGCAATTTTTAAAAGCAACTATTTTAATACAATGCAATCCAAAGGTACGTAAATTTGATACTTAACTTGCTGAGGAACAACTGTAGGAAAATACTGTCTGCTTTCCATAATTAAACCAGTAAGTTCCTACAAGAGCAGAAACCTTTCATAACACAGAAGATTTTGAGATTTGAGCTGGGGTTGTGAGGCATGGCGGCATGTGGAATGCAAAGCGCACATGTATTGCTCAGAACATACTTTTTGGTTTTTTGGTCCAAAAGAGATTATGAAAATTAGGCCCGGATTCAAGATGAGGGAAGTAAAAGTTGAGAGGTATGGCATATGAAAGCAGCAGAACTACAAGTATAGGGTTTCAGCAAAGGAGAAAATAGTTTATAATCTGAAGACATCGGCTTCAATTACCTGAACATTACTAAACCAGTAACACTGCTGAAACAAGACCCTTTATGTTTCCCACCTTATTTCACTGAGTGCCTTCTATAGTCAACCACTGAATAACCTACTACAGTACAAGGCTGGCTAGCAGCAACTTATGCAACCCAATAGATTTCAGTCTAAGGAGATTTCTAAATTCTCAGTGGTAAAACTCCATAAAACAAAACAAACAAAACCAAAAAAACCACAGAGGCTTATAAAACAATTTAATCCTCAACATTTTATGAATATGTTCATTTGGTTTGATGAATTACATAATCCAGTGCATGTAATATCATACAAAGCTACAATTCAACTACTGAACATGTATTATTGCTAAGTACATAAGTATGTAAGAATTGCCACAAGCGACAGTCTATGAACTTATGGATGTTACCTGTAGCACAATGCTTGTCTGGTTGGAACCAACCGCTGTCACATCACTAACTTGTCACTGGTAGCTCAGAGAGTCAAATCATCAAAGACTGTGCACAATAGAAAACTATTCTTCAGTTACTAGACAGGCATGACTTTTAAACATATATTAAAATCTTTAGAAGATTAATTCTATTGTTTAGAAACTTTATACTTAAGCAAGACATAACTGTATTAAAGATGATGAGTTTATCAATACAGACTCTGAGCAATGTGCCATGAAACAATTTCCTCAATGTGTGAAAATCAGAGTATACTTATACAAACTAAGCTAGCTACTACATCACTAGGAGACATAATCTTACAGACTATCTTTTTTATATACAGCAAGTAAGTAGCAGGCATACAAATGCACACTACAAGTTCTTTCCATTAAGAAAGTTAAGACTTGTTAAGAGAGAGGCAAATGACCATGCAATATAACATAAAAGCAACAAGAGAGACACATACTGGGCACAATGACATTTCAAAACAGAACAACCTCTGGAAGGTAATTGGGAATTAGTAAAAGTTGCTAGCTAAAATAAAGCAATTAACATGTACAAAGACAAAGAAGCTTCAAATGGTATATCAACATTGAAAAGAATTTAGGCTGAAGTACAGGATGTTGGTAAACGACAGCCCATGAGAGGAACAGGACAACAGGTATATAGCAAGGCAGATCCAAAAGAGAGCTTTTCAAAGACTTCATAAGGAACTACATCAGATTTGCACTTTAGGATGTGTACTCTGACACAAAGAGCAGTCCACTGGCTACTAGCAAGAACTGTAAGAGATGATGGAGGCTTGATCTGAAATAGCTGACTGAAGAAAAATGGGAGACTAGAACACATGTGAAAAAACATTATTAAGGCTGCAAAATTAAAAAGATGTACCATAACTGCCAATGGCTAAGTAACACAAGATGACTTTAGAATAAATGCTGAAGCATTAAATACTGCTACTTCTGTTAAATTAATGAGGTTAACAATTTTTAGAAGGTTAAATGAAATGCTTTTATTAAAAAAGGCGCTGAAATTTTACTCAATGTTTTTAAAATAAAGAGTTTAAGCAACATATATAAAAGAAACATTCACCTAAATACTGCAAAGGGATTTAAAACATTGAAGTTCACTAAGTTTTAACTTTACTTACTTATAACTCATTTTCTGACATCTCTCCAAAGAAATCTGTGACCCATCTATACTTTTATTTTTTCATTTCCCCAAATACAACACATGATTTGCTGATTTTGGAGTAGGGATATAGCTCAGTGTAGACCACTGGTCTATTCCCTGGATTCAAATCCCTAATATTGGGGAAGAAGGAAATCTTAGGTTATTTAACTGCTGCTCTAACATAAATTGTGTGTGTGTGTGTGTGTGTGTGTGTGTGTGTGTGTGTGTGTGTGTGTGTGTATGTATGTGTGTGTGTATATATATATATTTGGCCATACTGGGTATTGAACTCAGGGCCTCATACATGCTAGGTAAGCACTCCATCAATCAACTCTATCATTCAGTCTTTTTATTTTTTGAGACAGGGTCTCACTATATTCCTAGACTGGCATTGAACTTGGGATCTTCCTATCTCCTCTGCCTGGGATTATAGTCCTGTGCCACCGTAGCTGGCACATTTTACTTTTGGAATTCTAATGACTTCTGCTCTAAAAGCCTTTCTTTTCTTCTTTGAGGCTCTCTGGCACTAACTCCAGGGAAACATATAATCAACACTTACCTTTGCAATTCTTCTTAGCAAAAGTGTATCCAGATACATTTTTATACAACATGTATCTAAAACAGAGCTTTATTTGACACTGTTCTCCCTCCTCTCACCTTCCCCACTGGAAATTTCTTAAAAGCAGAAATTTTCTTACTCTCATCTTTTGTACCCCAGAAACTGGGACATTAAAAAGTTCTCAAGTATTTAATTGAAGAGTGCTTTCACATTCTCAACAACACACAACAACCAGGGTCAATTTTGACTACATGCTGGAATGTTGAGCCTGCTGAATAGGGCACATTTCACATTTACATAGTTGTGTCTGTTATCAATATAGATGATAAGAAAAGTACTTTTGGAAAACAAGATTCAATATTAATGTTTTTGGAAATTTGGCTATGTCTAGCCAGTTGAATGTGCCATTATCCTTAAATACAGAACAGAGTAGAAATTCCAGGCTGCCACTGTGGTCCAGCTACCCAAACTTTGAAAACTTTGCCTCAAGTTAGTGGAGCCTAGTGGGCAATGTATGGTGCAAATCAGAATGACCTTTTATGTGTCTTAAACTTTCAATCTTCAAGTCTCATTTGACAGAGTGACAGAAGCCTTTCCACCTAGGCTCTAGGCCCTACTCTTCAACTCTTTATTCTACAGATTTAAGGACATTGCTCACCTCCATGCTTTAGAGTTCCTCTTCATTAAGTTGGGGGAGGGGGGTCCTTGTAGGAAGTTTCTAAATTTCTAATTCTCCCTGAGGTTCATGCATTCATTTTGGATATAATGTACAAGTACAGATTCACTTTGGATATTCATAGTTTAGAAATTTAAGTTACTATGAATTTGAATTTTGTTATTTATTACATTATGTGTGCTTATAATAACTTAATACTTTATGAGTTAAGGTACATCCCAGGTTGGGCTCAAATTCTTTTTTTTTTAAGTTTATTTGCGAGCAGAGAGAGAGAAAGCGGGCAACAGGGGGAGAGAGAGGGAGAGAAGGCAGGCAGAGAGAAGATGGGCACCAGCTCCTAAAGCCATTGCAAATGAACTCCAGATGCATGGGTCACTTTGTTTATCTGGCTTTACGTGAGTACTAGGGAATTAAACCTGGGTTATTAGGCTTTTCAGGCAAACACCTTAACCACTTGAACTACCTCTCCAGCCCTGGACTCAAATTCTTGAGCTTTCTGCCTCTACCTCATGAGCAATTGCCTACTGGCATGCACCAACATGACCAGCAAAATTTATTAATTTTATATTATCATTCCCCCCAGTTACCTCTTATGTCTCCTCTTTCAGCCCTGATCCCACTGGAGTTATCAGTAATCACCAATTCTGGGACAATGCCTCAGAGGACTTTACAAAAAATTTGCATTTATATTCCAAATCAATACTTTTCTTTGAATAGTGGCTTTAAAAAGAAGCAAAATTATTGCAATGATACTGACATGGATTATCATAATGCTTCCAAAATTCTTAAGAAAACTAACTTTATTGGAGTGGATTGTTTTTAACGTGAAACAGTCCTATGAAGGTTTGAATGTAAATATATATCCCCCATAGAATCATGTGTTTTATTAAGCTAGTAACTTGGGGTCTTGGAACACCTGGCTGAAGGAGGTGTCATGAGTGTGGATCCTGGGTCCAGTCCAAAGGTGTAATTGGGGGTGGATCTGATTACAGCCAAAAGGGATAGAGAGTGTGGTTGTGCTCTGGTGTGTACTGTTTGTTGGTGCTGGTGTTTTGCTTGCTGCTCTGCTTAGAGCTGTGAAAGGGAGCCAGCTTCTTCTGCCACTGATAGAATGTGCACTGGATCTGCAAGCTTGAAATAAAATCCCTTCCTCCCATTAACTGTATCTGGTTGGATGTTCATCCCGGCAATGTGAAACTGACCACAGTGGTGCCATCCAGTTTGATAGTTCACCTTACTGATTAAATCTAATTCAATGTAATTTTCAACAAGTTACAACGACAAGAAGATCATAATCTGTCTGATAGTTTTTTTAAGCTGCACAATGTTTACAATATGTTATATCCTAGTTAAATGAATGGAAAGGGCTAAGGATATTTACTTGGTTGCTTATGGTGGGAACGGGAACCAGGCAGATGAGAAATAAGAAGAGGAAAGAAATGTGTGTGTATACATATATAAAATTTCATGTTTTTGAGTCATATATGTATATTGCCTGTTTTTAAAAGTTATGTTATACACATTAAGGTTCAGAAGACAATTTAGAGGAACTCTAGCAGAATTCTGAGCAATGACAGAATCACTGTTTGGTTTCCCAAAACCAAAGTAGTATTTTTTTATTATTTGCATCCTACAAACCTCTCTAACTTCCAGCAACAAAAGTAATATTGATTTTCTGTGAAAAGTTTGTTTTTAAAAATTAAATGACTAATAATTGCTTTTCAGATTTATTTCTATATATATTTTTGCTACCTAACAAAAATTAAGATATGAGGGAATATACTGTCTTCAATTATTATTATTAATGTAATATCTCACTCTAATCCAGGCTGATCCAGAACTCACTCTGTAGCCCAGGCTGGCCTCAAATTCACAGTGATCCTCATACCTCAGCCTTCCAAGTGCCTGGATTAAAGGCAGGCTTGTCAATATTTTTAAAGCAGCTTGTCATTATTTTTTTAAACTTAACATATGTATGTCCACTGTGTGATGGATAGAGATTCTATAGATGTTCTATGGCTAAGACTCATCCCCCACCCAAGTAGACACAAACAGCAAAATTTCAGAGCATTAAAAGTACTATATAGTTGACTGGGCATGGTGGCTCACACTTTTAATGCCAGCACTGGGGAGTCAGTCTGAGGTGGGAGGATCACTGTAAGTTTGAGTCCAACTTGGGCTACAGAGTGAGTTTAAGGTCAGCCTGAGCTAGAGTAAGACCCTAACTCCAAAACCAAAACCAAAGCAAACAAACAAAAAAACCCCAAATGACATATAGTAAGAAAAAGCAGGCTAATAATTTATTCACTAATTTCAGCTATAAGTTAAATTAGGAAAAGTTAATGAGGCTAACAGTTTGGCAATATATTTAACAACGTGAAGCTATTCTTTCCATGGACAATGATGTCTATAAATTTATTTAAATGATTATATAAATGAGATACCCTGATTATATAACAAGGTGTTAAAGAAAAACTTTTAGAATGAAATAATTGTTTTAAATCCTTTCTAAAAATACTAGACATATTAAGTAGCTTCAAGCTACAATTAACCTGTCTAATTACAACAGATAATATATACTATTATAAATTAATAACCTAATGAGGGCACTTATAATTTATCATGATTAGGTCAGCAAATAATCTACAAATCTGTAAACTGTGATGGTCAAATTTTGTTGTCAACTTGACCTTTTAGTTATCTTGGGTGGGTCTCTGAGGAGGTTTACAGGAAGGCAGCCTTTCAGTAGGGGGCTGGATGTAAGGAAGTTCAAAGAAGCTTGAAGTAGACTTCCTTTCCTGTGTGGGCAGTGCAGAAAGGAAATTTCAGAGACTCAGGATGCCATTCTAGACTCAGGATAGGTTGCAAGACCTCGTTCTAAGGCTATATAAATAGGAAGCAGATTTTTCTCCCCAGCCCACTTACTGCCTGTTTTGCCTGTGTGTGTGTGATGTTGGTGATGGTTTTTCTCTCTCTGCTTGGACCTGTGAAAGGGGACCAGCCTCTCTCACCATTATGGAGCATCTCCTGGATCTGTAGCTTCAATAAATCCTTTCTTTCCATAACTCTACCTGGTTTGGAGATTCATCCCAGTGGCATGTGGCTATGAAACATCTGTAGACATTTTAAATGTTCATAGTAAAGGTAGTGTTAAGTATCTAGTTGCAACATCTGACTGGGAATCTAGAATGCTTTATCTACATAAGAAATGAATGAGGGACAGAACTATTTAACAGAAAGCTTGAAAACAGCCAAAATTTCAAAATCTTACACGTTTTTCTGTTAAGACTTTTTTTTTTTAAAGTAGAAACATACTCAACTTTACTGTCCTCGGTCGTATAGGCACTAAAAATCTGGGGACAACAGCCAGTTCCGAGCATTTTATGTCCAATTAAAAATCTTGTTAAAATCAGCAGAGTACTTTATGGGATGGTTAAGATTTTCAACCTAATTCCTACACTGCTCACCAATGTTCACCCTCAGGTTAACCATAGTGCTAATAATGTGTGTGTTCAACAGACTATGAATGAAGAGATAAGCAAAAAGAGTCTTAAGACGCTACAACCTAAAAACAAACAAGCAAACAAAAAAAAACATTTGAAAGAAATAAAATTACGTATAATAGAAATAAGTGCCCCCCTAAGGAAAAAAAAAAACCAAAAAACACCCTCAGTGATCACCAGCTGCAAATTGTTACTGAACCAAGAGAAACAGCCTAGTGGTTTGCACAAACCTTTATCAGCAAAACTCAACCGTTGACGTCAAGAATCAGTAAACTGTCTGTCCTATGACTTTCGCGTGAAACAACATGCATTTTTCCTTTTTCCTTTTGCAAACTATGCATTCTTTTAAAATGTAACCATTGGCAATGACTTATGGATTCACCTATACGAAGGACACTGCATGTCACTGAACACATCCTCTTAATTTCTTGAAAACAGGGCCCGTCCAGGAGGAGCCAGACTTTCCAAGGCGTCTGATACACAAGTTTACCAACAAGACACATCCTGACCACAACACACGGGAAACAAAAGTTACTGCTGACTCTCGCTCAAGATGTCCCGAGTTCCCACGCACCTGTGTAGTGAAACATCCATAGGCTCAAACAGAGCCAACCTTTTTATACCTGTAACTCCGTTTGGAAATTCAACCTTATGTTTAAAAAAAAAATAGAATAAATCACCCTGCAACTAAATCAATGTTGACGCTCGTGCTGCTGCTGACGATGAAGCTTTATGAATGGAAGCCTCGCTGGGCGCGGGGCTGGCCGGGGTCCGGGGACAGCCCGCTCCGCCGCACCCGAGCCCACCCGCGCCCGGGACCCCCGTGGGCGCCGGCCCGCCCCTCCCCCACGCCGCCGCCGCCGCCGCCGCCGCCGCCGCCGCCGCGCCGGGCCCGGCCAGGGAGGACAGGACGGCGGGCGCCCAGCGGTCCGCGCCGGGCTCCGGCCTCGGCCCCACGGGCTCGCGCCATCTCCAACCCCACCGCCGCGTTCCCCGCGCCTCACCAGGTCGTAGTCCTCCTCATCATCGCACATGAAATCATCCTCCATGTCAGACATCTTGGCCGGGAGCGGGGGAGGGGAGGGGGAGGAGAAATGGAAGACGACCTCCTCCCACAATGCTCCGCGGCTCTCGGGCGTCGCTCCCAGCGTCCCCCTCGGCTTCCGGTCGCTTTCCCGGAACCAAGGCGCTGGCCTCGGCGAGGATTCGCTCGGACGCCCAACGCGGGTGCGCCGCCTGGTTGCCTTGGCAACCCCGCCTAGCTACGGGGTCCCAGGTCCCGCCCATCCAGCCGAGCCCCGCGGGCGGGCGGGCGGGGAGGACGGACATGCCGGCTCTGCGGGACAGGTAGTGTGTTTCCCGCCCTGGGGGTGACAGGTCGCAGGTCACTTTCGCTGTGTTTGTATTTGGCTGCAAAAATGCTGCAGGTTTACTCGTCGGATTCTAAACCGACCTTAACCGCTCTCAGCATCAGTCTGGAAGACTCGGGGTCTGTGTTAGTGCAAAGCTGATGCGCAAAGCCATCAGAATCCAAAATGAAAAAAATAAATAAAACTAAATGGAACTAAACGGGAAAAAAACCTGCTTTTTGAACAGCCAAAGCTGTGTCACCAACCGGACACTGGATGCTTTTTTTTTCCCTAGGAAAATAAAAATCTCCATCCAAGAAGAGGATTTGCAAGTAGGATTATTAAAAGTAATCATATGAATATCGTTTGGGTCTTAGTAAAAGCTATAAATCATTTTTGTAAAAGTAATTCTATCTTGTATAGAAACACCAATATTTCCCCCAATACCCTCTTCCTCTCACTTTTCATTTCATTTATTTATTTGCACCTGTGTGGGTGCGCATGCGTTTCGGGGTCACTTGCTGCCATCAAATGCCATGTGTCTGGCTGTGTGTGTGCAAGTAAAGCGCCTTTGACCGCTGAGTATCTCCCCAGACCCTCTCTCCATATTTTCTTATGAGAAATTTCAAACCTAAATAAAGTGGACACATGTATATCCATTGTCAGCTTTACCTGTGTGTGTACTTCCTGATTCAGTTGAAATATGTAGATAAATAGCACACTTAAGTGTCATAATTTGTATTTCCCAAAATTAAGGACATTCTCCTATGCAATTAGAGAATAACAATCATTGCATATAAGATTAATAATTTCCCGATTATCATTTAATTTCCTGTCTATTCAAAGTTTCTCTACTAAGTATAGAAGTTTAGATTTGGGAGAACTTTTAATTTGATCATCTTACAGACCAAAGCTTCTCACATCCCACACCTCAGTGGTCCTGGAGTGGAGCTCCGGTATCTGTACTTACAGTTTTACAATGAAGCAGATCCTCTCAACAACTGTGGTGACTGACTATACATCACCCTCAGAAGTTAGAGTGCCTCACATCAGTATCTATAATCTATGACTATTCAGAAGAGCAGATAGAATCTCAAGATAGTTAAAAGGTTTATTCATTCATACTTTTGCTGTTGTACCAAAGATAATGGTGACATTATTAAGCACAGGGAAACTGATCCTATGTATAAACTGGCATGTTGATTTACATTGCATTTACTTGTATACATGGCTACTTTTTAAATGAAATGACTTCTACAATGAGGAAAGAATTGAGTAAGCTGGTGACTAAAAATGGTAGAAAAATGACAAGTGAAATTAAGTCTTGTGTTTTTCTGGGTGATACCAAAATTCATTACATCCAGTTGGAAAGGTTAACAAGAGCAATTGAAAAGACCTTCATAGTGTTCAGTATAGTACTTAGCTTACATGAGTTAGTGAATTCATCTTTGTATTCTAGGTAATGCCCTTACATCTATCTCTATCCATCAAAATACTTTTCTGTCTATGAAATTCATCTATGGAATTTTATCCTTAGTGCTATGGTACATTAAGTACATATTTAATGTATACAATTTGATAAACTTTGTCACCTGTGAAATAATAACTGTACTAAGATAATAACCATATTAAACTGTGGTGGTTAATCTGTCAATTTGACAGGATTTAAAATTATCATGGAAACAAGTCTTTGGGAATATCTGTTAAGAGTTTTCTAGATAAGGTTTAATGAAGTGGGAGGAACCACCCTAACTGTGGGCAACACCTTTCCATAAACCAGAGTCCCAGAATGAATAAAAAGGAGAAAAACATAAGAATCAAAGAAGGGGAAGGGAGTGCTTTGCCATAGTCTCTTCTAGACACAAAGTAGCTGTGGCATTCATGACTTCACCGTGACTGATCCTCCCTATGCAAGACCTACATAACAGGAGGGGAAAAGTTATGCTTTCAAATTAGAAGAAAGCCTAGTTAAAAAGAAGATATGCAGTGGAGGGGGAATTTGGGAGGGAGAACAGGAAAGGTGATGGGAGGGATTATGACCATGATGTATTGTCTGTATGTATGGAGGTTGTTAAAAAGAAACACTTGCTTAAAAGAAGAATATGAGCTGAGTACCAGCATTCCTTGCTCTCTGCTTCCTCTCTGTGGACTGAATGTGACCAGCTGCCTCAAGCCCCTGCTGCCATGCCTTCCCCACCATGATGGACTAGAACTGCAAAATGTAAGCCCAAATAGGGCACAGTAATGGGAAAGTAACTAATAAATAAAGCACTGACATTTCTTCATAGATTTCTTGGAGAGATTCTTTGATCTTCTATTTCCTTGTCCATTTCCATTTTTCCCAGGCAACACTGATCTACTATTCATCCCTGTAGATCAGCTTACTTCTTCAGCAACTTTAGATAAGTTGAATGAAACACTATGCACTTTCATTTACCTGGCTTCTTCCACTCAGTGCAGTGGTTTTGAGGTTCATCCATGGTGTTGTTTGCCCTGACTGACAGATTACTTGAGTCTGTTGCTGAATGCTCCAAATGTGAGTTTACCACATTTGATCTTCCTACTAACGCACATGTGAGGTTTTTATAAATAAAGCTGCTGAGAGCATTTGTGTACAAGTTGTTGTGTGAATTTTATTTATCTTGGGAAATGTGGTAGAAAGTTTCCAGGATGGTGTATTAGCTATATCGTTTGATAGTTTGATAATGACATGGGATTATCTTAACTAATTTTTAATATTATTTATTTATTGGTACATGTGTGTTGGGGTGGGGAAGGTACCAGGGACTCTTGCAGCTACAAACTCCAGACTTAGGTACCTCCTTGCATCTGGCTTTATGTGAGTGCTAGGGAATTGAACCTGGGCCAGCAGGCTTTGCAAACAAACACCTTTAACCACTAAACAATCTCCCCAGCAAATTGTTTTCCTAGTGTTTTTGTCATTTAGCACAACTATCAGCAACATAAGAGTTCTAGTTGTTCTCCAACCTTGCCACCAGTTAGTATGATTCGTCTACTTGAATTTTGACCTCTTTAGCTTGAGCATTGTAGCATTTCATTGTTTTGATTCACAGTTCTTTAATGACTAATGATGAATTTCTTTCTGAAAAATGTATATGGGGGCGTGGGGGTGCATGCATTTATAAGCAGGTGTGTGTTGAGTCCAGAAGACAACTTTGGGTGTCATTCTTCACCATACCTGCCATCTCCCTAACCCATTTGTTGGAGTTATTTTAAAATTCTTTTTCCTGTGTGTGTGTGTGTGTGTGTGTGTGTGTGTGTGTGTGTGTGTGTGTCTAGAGGAGGATGCCTGTCATGTGTGGCGGTCAGAGGACAACCAGGAGGTGTCTGTACTCTTCCTTCTCCTTTTTTTATGCAGTGTTTCCTGCCATAATGAACAAAGGCCAGTGTAGCTGGACAGCGAGCTTCAGATTCCCCTGACTTCCCATCTCATTGTCTTAGGTGCATTGGGACCACAGAAGCATGGGCTTTATGTGGGGCCTGGGGAGGATCGAACTTGGTTCCACAGGCTTTACAAGCAAGCACCTTTAAACATGGGGCCATCTTTCAGCCTCTAGGTGCTGAGCCTTCTCCCAGCCTTTAACTGCAGAGGTCTCTTCCAGTTTTTAACTGCCAAGCAATTTCCCAGCCTATAACCTCTGGGCCCTCTCCCAGCCTCTGAACTTTTAGTGTACTTATATTGTATTTACCCCTTTCTTTGGTAAAATAATTCCAATTCTCTTTCCTCCACCCCTTTTTTTGAGGTAGGGTCTCACTCTTACCCAGGCTGACTTGGAATTCACTATGTAGTCTCAGGGTGGCCTTCAACTCACAGCGATCCTCCTACCTCCTCCTCCCTAGTGCTGTGATTAAAGGTGTGCACCACCATGTCCAGCTTCTTGCCTGTTTTTAAAACTGGGTTGTTTAGCTTAATACATTGAGTCATATTTAATTTTGTAGTGCATATAAGAAATCTCAGCTTAGGATGTTGATTTTTTTATTTTGCTTAAAGGCATTTTACATTTTATTCAGAGTAACAGTGAGATGATACATTTAAATGCATGGTGTTTACAAGATTCTCCTAAACGCATCACCTTCAAGTATGCATTTCCTTTTGTAAAGGTAGTATAAGTATCTCCTTTCTCCTCCCTGAGATAGAAGAGACAGGAGCAAAATGAGTCTGCAGACACAACTGAACTTATTTCCCATTAGCTCACATACATGTCTAGTCATCTCCACAAAATGTCTTGCCTTGTATTTAGGAAAGTTTCTTCTTTGTGTTATCTTCTAGAAATTTTATATAGTTTTAAGAAAGTGTTACATTTATATCTGTGATCCATTTCACATTAAATTTGTATAAACTTGGCATGGCTCATGCCTATTACATTTGGATTACCCCAAAACTTGTGATGCTTAGACAGTGGGATTGTCACATGTCTGAGGTCAGCCTGGACTGTATTGTGAGTTCCAGGCAAGCCTGGGCTGCAGAGATCCTGTCTCAAAAAACAAACACAATCCAGTTGTGGAGGCACAACTCAGCATATGCCTAACCTATAGAAAATTCTCAGGAAAAAGATGATGTGTTTAAATGAACTCTAGCTTTTATGCCTTTCCGTGATTGAGACGTGCTCTTCTCAATTATGCTTATGATTTGGCGTCCTTTCAAATATCATATTGAGGGCTGGAGAGATGGTTCAGTGGTTAAAGGTACTTGCTTGCCAAGCCTGACAGCCTAGGTTCCATTTCCTAGTACCCACATAAAGCCAGATGCACAAAGTGGCACATGCATTTGGAGTTCATTTGCAGTGGCAGGAGGCCCTGGCATGCCCATTTTCATTGTCTTTCTCTTCTCAAAATAAAATAAATGTTAAGAAAAAATATCATATTGAAGTTTTTTCTTACCCCCTTTATTAGTACAGGCTGAACATTGTGTGTGGGGAAAAGACTCCTTATATATTAGTTGAGATCTTGATATACTCAGGCTGAGAACAGAGTTTAATAAAGGATCTGTCTACAGAGATGGTGACAAGGTTAAAGAAACAAAGGTGGGATGCACAGGCACAACAGGCTGGGAGTCATTGTCATAGTGCGTTGCTTCTTGAAGGCAATACCTCCATGGCTTGAAGGGGCCAGAGAAGAAAGGCTTTGCCGGAGCCCGGTGCTCAAAAGTAATATAGGCCATGCCAGGTAGGACCTCCTCATAGCAGTCACTGACACAACTATGTCAAGTGTGTGTGGGAGGCGACAGGAATGTCGACGTCTCCATCCTCTGACTCTCTTATTTTTTGCCAGTCTTTCCCATTGACCTCCTCCATCTGGAAGCCAGAAGATCAAGGAGCCCAAGTGTGGGCCATAGAGATCAGTCTCCAGAAGTTCAGTGGAGACTAAATAGTAAACCATCTCATGCAAGTCAGCTAGAGCACTAGGTATGCACTTCATTCAGGAAAGGAATTTACTGTTCTTAAAGGCAAATTTGTGCTGATATATTTTTGGAGCATAGTTTTTGCTCTTAATACCCAACCAAATTCAAAATATTATTTCTTCATACATATAGTGTCTCTTTGTCATGAGAAGTTTTCTGATAAGCACTGATTTATGATTTAGATCCCAATACATTTCCAGTTTCTAGACTGGTCTTGCCTGGTTTGTTACATTTTATTCAGATTAACAGTGAAATGATACATTTAAATGCATGGTGTTTACAAGATTCTCCTAAATGCATCACCTTCAAGTCCATCAGTTCCTCATGCTGCCTTCAGAAATCTCTATACAATAATGACCACTTTTCTCCAATAATTGCTATGTGAGGAAAGTGCAAATCGAGGATTATTGGGAGTTGAATCAGTCTAAAATATGCTACTGTGAAATGTGCCATATTAGCATATTGTTTTGAGCTGAAGGCAACAAGGACCAAAGGTGCAGCAGAAAAGTCTCCGTTCTCTCTCTATTTGTCTAAAAGCAGAGTGCACATTTTCCTGTGTGAAGGTGGCATAGATCTCTCCCTTCTGTACAGGTAAAGGAGAGTCAGAAATGAGTTGAGCCTACATTAACAAACTATTCCAAACACTTTTCTTCTGTTAGTTCTCCCAGTGTCCTACTCACTACTCCACAATGTATTGCCCTTTATTGGGCTCATGATCACAGTTGCTAATCTGTTAGCTCTCACTTGTGCCTTAGAGCACTACAGTGTATTAAGCTCCTGGTCACATTTGCTTGTTTAGGGTGTCCACTTATTTTCCATGAGTCCCCAATTTACATAAACTTTCATTAGTAAAACTTGGGTGCTATTCTGTCTTTGTCAGTCAGTTTGGCTTGTAGTCCTGTTACTGTTTAGGCAAGAGTGCCTCCAAAGGCCCATATGTGACATGGTCCCCAGAGATGGGGGTCCAGTGAGAAGCTGTAGGTAATTGGGAACATGCTGAAGGGGATAATAGACCCCACACCCTTTGTCCTGTCTTTTGCTTTCTGGCCATGAGGTAAGCAGTTTTGCTTTACTATGTGCTTCTACCATGATGCTGTCTTGCCATGGCTCTAAAACCAGCAGAGTCATTGTCATGGACTGGAACTGTGAGACAAATAATATCTTTTCTCTTTGTCAGTTAATTATCTCAGATATTTTTTTAAGTTCACAGAAAACTCATTAACATGCACCCCAACCACTAAACCTAAGGTAGAGGAAATTTTTTTCTTTCTCTTCCTTTGCAGAATGCTAGAAGTTTTACTCCTTATAATGAGTCAATGTTGTGAAGATGGCTCTATTTTTCTTTTGAAATTGCAATTGCAGGCTGGGTGTGGTGATACATGCTTGTAATTCCAGTTCTCAGGAGAGAGAAGCAGGATAATCAAACATGTTCAGTGTCAGCCTAGTCTACATAACCAGCTCCAGGCCTGCTAGGAACGTAATAGATCGCAGAGTAGAACTAATATATTATTTTTTAAAAAATTGTAGTTACCCAATTTCAACAATATTTTTGTCACCCAAAGTAGTACCCCATACCCCTAGTCTTGTGAAAATCATTTTTCAGTATGATACATAATGTAGAGATAAAGCAGAAAGTTGACACAGTTATAACTCTCAGTCCAAAATCGTCTTTGCTTCCTTTCTATTACAATTCAAACGTCTTTAAATGTTTTTACATCAGACTTCCTGGGATCTTTTTTTCTGAGAAATATGGTGGTGCCCACTCCTCAGTTGGCAATGACATGAACCAGTCATGAGCAGAATACTCTTCTCACTCTCCCTCTGATACTCCCTGTCTTGGAGACACTTAGACATCTATAGTTAACAAAATTAGTTTCAGATTTTAAGAACTCATTTTACTCTTTTGTTCCATTTTATTAAAAAAATCTGTTGTTTTGTGTGTGTGTGTGTGTGTGTGTGTGTGTGTGTGTGTGTACATACACACACACTTCAGGGTCTCTTGCCATTGTAAATGAATGCTAGACTTGTGCACCACTTTTTGGGTCTGCCTTGTGTGAGTGGCTTAGAAATAGAACCCAGGGCAGTAGGTTTTATAAGCAAATGCAGCCCTTTTGACTTTTTAAAAAATATAACTTTGCTCAGTTCCTTCCAGTTTTTTTTTCCTATTTTGCAGAATCTGTACCTATGCTTCTCTGTCTAGGTCTACTGTATCAACTTCTTTTTCCCACATCTAAGTAAGGATTTAGACCTTAGTGCTCTGGATTCTGGGTGTGTTACTAGTACCACTTCTAGTGCATAATGGCTAGAATTACCTTTGTTTTTCACTATTTAGCCCATGTTGGTTTTAAACTCGCCATCCCCCTGCCTCAGCCTTGTGCTGGGATTACAGAGATTACAGGTAGCACCACCATGCCCAGCCAAGTGCTGGAATTATAGGGATTACAAGTGTTATCACCATGCCCATATCTAAAATTACTTTTCCAAGATTGGTCTGAGAAGCAAAACTTTTTCTCTATAAAATACAGTGTGCTCAGATGTTGCAGGTAGTGTTGACTCTCTTATTTATAAGAATGACAAGGATAGCACCTTGTAGTTAAGCTTAAACTACAATAAACATCATACTGACACTTATTTGAATTAATAGAAGAAAAAACGTGGTTAGTAGAGACTGAATGAGTGTATTCATCAACATTCCATTAGTATGACAAAATATTTGAGAACATCACCTCAGGAGGAGACCAGGTTTGCTTTGGCTCACAGTCCATGGTCATTTGGCTTCATTGTTTTGGCTTAGAAACAACATCATGGTAGGAAATCTGTGATGGGGCAAATCTGCTCATTTCATGGTGGCCATGAAGCACAGAGAGGGCTGGATTCCTAGTATTCAAGTTCATGTTTCCCAACAACCCAACTGTGATGGTTAGGTTTTGTTATCAACTTGATCTTCTTTAAAATTATCTTGGGGCTGGAGAGATGGCTCAGCGGTTAAGGCACTTGTCTCCAGTGCCTAAGGTCCCCGGTTCAATTCCCCAGTACCCACATAGGCCAGACCCACAAGATGGTGGCCTTGGTGCTCTCTCTCCATATATCTCTCTATCTCTCTTCTGTATCTCTCTGCTTGAAAATGAATAAATAAAAAATATTTTTAAAAAATTATCTTGGGTGGGTCTCTGAGAATGTTTACAGGAAAGCAGCCTCTCAGCAAGGGGCAAGATGTAAAGAAGCTCAAAGAAGCTAGAAGTAAACATCCTTTCCTGTGTGGGCAATGCAGGAAGGAAATTCCAGAGACTCAGGAAGCCATTAAATCTGGGGAAGGGTTGTAAGATTAAGGCTATATAAAGGGAAAAATTCTCTCCTTGGCTCTCCTGCCTGTTTGCTGCTCTGTGTGTATGGTGTTGGTGATGGGTTTTTCCTCTCTGCTTGTACCTGTGAAAGAGGGCCAGCCTCTTTTGCTGTTACAGAACTTCCCCTGTATCTATAGCTACAAATAAATCTGTTCCTCCCATAAACTGTGCCGGGTTTGAAGATTCATCCCAGCAGCGTGTGGCTGACTACAACACCAACTTTTTTCCACTAGGCCTCACTTGATAAAGGTTCTACTGTTAGGACCCCAGACCCCCGACTCAAAAGAAGACTCTGACCAACTCTCCTATGCAACACGCAAAGGGTTTTATTAAAAATAACCAGGCATGCCCAGGGCTCAAGTGTGTATCCATAGCCAGACAGAGGCAAAAGAGCCAAGAGCCAAGTTCAGCAGATCCTTTAAGGGAATCCAAACATTCATCACAATTCAGGGAATCTTTACAGGCTTTTCCAGTAACCTGGGCATTTGCACATTCTTGCCATATCTATAGAACCCATTGGCCAGACCATTCTTAGTCTTTACTGGGTTTAACCACAGATGCAAGATTACAGGGAAACAAAGGCAGGATTATAGGAGCAGGGTGAGGTGGGGGAGGCGTGTACCAAAATACCATTCTGGGGCAGATATTTCACTTTTTTATTTCCTTTTACTAATAATTAGCTCCCTCTTGCCTTGAGATTTTCTACTTTTATTTTAATTTTAATTTTACTCTAACACTACCATCTTCTCATAATGGCACAGGCTGGCAATCAGGCCTTTAAACATGGTCTTTGGGGGACATTTGAGATCCAAATTATAACAGTGAGGTAGCAGCCCTGAGACCATAACAAATCTATGTTCATGTCATATGACTTACGCTAATAACTCAGTGAAGTCCCAAGGGTCTTCCACACTTGGCTACTCCTTGATATTGTCAATTTCTACTGTAGCCTCTATGTCCTCCTCTTCCTTCTCCGGACACACCAATATAAAAATGGAATTCTGGATTGGCCACTGATTGAATATCTTCAATGTATGTGATTGCCCCTAGTGTGTCGGGGATTGGTATAGTTTAAATACGGCTTCACTGTATCCCTCAAAGGGTCGTGTGTTCAGGTTTGGTCTCCAGTATGGCAATGATGATGGAATAGTTAAGAGGAGGTCTAGTGGGAAGTAGTTAGGTCATTAGGGGTGAAACAGGAATTTTGGGGTTTCTTGTCAACATACCAATACGCCAACAAACTTTGGGTACCCTAGGTTCTTGTGATTAACTTAAAAGAATTAAAATCCATAAACCAAAGTGTAAGGTTTAGAGAGATTTTCTTAGATTTCTTCTGCTATTTCAATGCTATCTGCCATGAGGGTTCACCAGAGGCCAAAGAGGTCAGGCTGCCCAGCCTTAAAGGATTATCCTCTAAAACGGAATTAAGTAAATGTTTATTTATTTTTTTTAAATAAAACACTCAAGTTCAGGTGTTTTGTTATTGCAATGTAAAATGGACCAACAAGAGCATGTTAGCCCAAATTTCCTCTACTGGAAAATCTTGGTGTAGGTGTACTGCTAGCTGGCTTACTTTTGGATCTATTCTCAGTATTCATGGTTACCAAGTTCTCTAGAGTGAGAGTTAACAGGATTGGGTTTGAGTTTGTAACTCATGAGCACTGTGATTTGACACATTGCCGCCCCCTGTCATTCGTTTATTTCAACTATTAAATCTGCTAGCACTGTTCTAGTTGCTGGGGATGCATTAGACTTGCCCTCACATTGCTTGCGGGGTAGTGATGGTGGAAACAGACAGAAAACACAAGAAAATACACATGCAGGGTAAGGTCCGCCAATTTTCAGAGAATAGGTATAGAGTAGGATGATGAGGAATGGTGTGCTCTTAGCATGGGGGATGGAAGGTCCCTCGGGCCAGACAGCTGTCCGGGAATTCTTTAGGTAGCAGGAAATGAGGGAGCAAACTGGGGACTGAGGGTTCCTTAGACTGAAGACAGGACTGTTGTGTCCTAGGAGGTCCCACCAGCTCCTGTGTTCTGGAAATAAGTGAGAATATATGTACATCAAGTGCTGCATCCGTTTGACACGGGTTGGTGGCCTTTGTAGATTCACGTGTAATTTTGTGATCTCTGGGGAGTGGCTGCCGGGCTTTCACCCGCCCAGGTCCCGAACGACCCGGGGCGCCTGGCCCGGCAGGTAGACCTGCCGGAGAGGAGGAGCCGGGGGCGGACTGCCGCCGGCCGCCCAGCGCCGCAGGATTTCCGCAGAGCCGTCCGCCCTCCGGAAGAGAGCCTCGGGCGGGCCGCGCTCGCCCCGTGACCGCCGGAGCCGCGGGGGAACATGGCCTCGGAGGGGCCCGCCTCGAGAGCAGTCCCGGTGGCCGAGCATCCCAGGTGGGGACGGATCCGCGGGGGGCCGGGGCTTGCGGAGCCACCTGCCCCGGTGCGCGCTGCCCCAGCCCGGCTCCGGCTCCATCGCCTCCCGAATCCCTGAACTGTCACCCGAGGAGGGACTCTCTTCCAAGCCCCCAGCCACAGAATTGCTAATAGTTTGTGATTGCTGGTGGAGGATCTTTCGAATCACAGATACTTCGTACAAATACCTCGTTCTGATTTATAGGGCCCAAGTCTCATTGAAATCTTTCATTTGCTGTATCACCCGAGGGCTTTTCTAAGCCCCCCACCCCTCCCTATGCTGTTTTTAAGCTTAGCTTTTCTTTTTCTAACATCAAGGTTTTCCTCCTTGTTACCATTGATGGGGCTGTTGACAATATCATACTTGCCTAAAAAAAACTCTAGTGTTCTTTCGTGGGTAAGTGGGCAGTGTTTTTAATTTCCAGAATTCTAGGGACAAGCATAACTATGGGTTGCTTCTCAGCGTCTTTGAATGTTGAAGGTATTCTCTGTAGACCCATACATAGCACAGTTGCCCTCATATCTTTAAATGAATGAAAACATCTTGTGAAAGATACTTCAAGTAAGACTCATGAGGAATCTGTTATATGGGAATATGTCCACCTCTTTGTAGTTTAATTTTGTTGCATAGGAGATATCTATTTGTAAACTTGAAATGTTTCCACTTTATATAATTTTAGTCATAAAGATCAGTGTCTGTAGTTGTGTTCCAGGGAGGACATTGGTAACAGATACAGGTCCATGTGATGTGGTTAAAACAGTTGCTTAGTATTCTTTCATGACTTTTACAATATTTATTCATTCAACAAATATTTAATGATAATACTTACTGATCTGTGCTAGCCATAGAAAAGACAATAGCCATATAAGCTCTGCTCTCTCTCATTTTTTCTTTCCCCTTTCTTTTAGGGGATAGGTTCTCATGTTAGTTGGCCTAGAACTTAATACATAGCTCAGGATAACATTGAACTTTGATTCTCACCTGGCTCTTACTTTCCGTTTGTGTTCCTACTGCAGTTATTAGATTTAAGCAGTTCTCTTTGCAGAATCCTTTGAAGCATTGCATTCATTGAGGGGGGGTTAGTTTTGTTAAATCTAGATAGTGCAATTTACAAATCTACCTACGTGGTCCCATGTTGCAATCCATGGTGATTTCTGCCATCTCCTGGCAGAAGGGATCTTTCTTCAAGATGCCTTTTCCACTTCATAGGCTACCAGGTCCTCTGAGTAAAGACATCAACATTGTAGCAAAATAATTTCTTTTTCATTCTTTTTATATAAAAATTTAAGAGTTCTGGGGATGTAGCTCAGTGGTAGAGCACCCGACTATCATGTACAGGACTCTGCATTTGATTCCCAGCACTGAGGAAAAAAATAGAAACTAACATGCATTTTTTTTTCTACATCAGCCTCATGCTTGTTTCCTGGACTGTAAAACTTCAGATTCTTTTCATTCTTAGCAGTGATATCTCCTCTCATTTCCTTTTCTGTGGGGTGGAGTTTTAAATTGTTAGATCTGAGCTGTGGAGATGGTACGGTGGATAAAGTTATTGCCACGCAAGCATGAGTTGAATTCAGATCTCCATCATCCACGTAAATTCAGGAGTGGGCATGGCAGCCTGCTTGCAAACCCAGCACAAGGAGACAGACAGAGGCTCCCGGGAGAAGTGGGCTAGCCGCATCAGTGAGCTCTGAATTCAAGTGAAAGACCCTGCCTGCCTCAGTAAATAAGATGAAGGGTGACAAAGACATCTTATGTCAATGTCTGGCTTCCAGAAAATGCACACATACACATATAAGCACACATGCATGTACACATATACAGACACATGCATGCGCACTTCACATACAAAAAAAGAGGATATAATTTGTTAGAGTAGCCAAGTAGCACTTGGAAGCAGAGCGAGGAAAATTGCCACAAGTTCCAGGGCTGCTTGAACTACAAAATGAGATTGTTTCAAACACGAAAACAAAAACTGTGAATATTTCTTGCAAAAATTTTACTGATTTTTACATATTTAATTCACTCGTTTTAAGTTTGCAATTAAAGTTTTTAAAATATGGAATGATTCACGAATTTCCATGTCATCTTTGCACAGGGGCCATGCTGATCTTCTCTATATCACTCCAATTTTAGTATATGTGCTGCCGAAGTGAACACTAAATGGCTTTTTAGTATTTATACTGCTTTATACCACAATCACTGGCATTGGGATTTTTGTTTAACAACAATGGTCCCTATGAGCATCTTTATACATCTATGTAAACAGTACCTTGAGTCAATCTATTTTTAAAATTTATGTATTTAAGTAAAATATAAAATTATATATTTAAATAAATACTTTTAAATTAGTAGGTTCCATATGGCAGTCTCGACAGCCTTGGTTTTGGTTAACATTCACTTTCACCCCTTTCACTCCAACTTCCTCCTACCCAACCCTGCTTAAACCTCCCCTCCTCCTTCTTCTCCTCTACTTCCATATCACATGTGTTCTACTATCCCCTACTTAAAACCTCCCTTCCCCCATGCTCCCTTTCTAGCTACCTGGCCTCTACAGACACTCCAACTTAGACATACAAATGTAAAAATTCAAAGCAGGATCTGTATATAAGGGAAAAATGCAGCATTTGTTTTTCTCGACTTGGGTTACCTAACACTATAATATTTTCCAGTTCTATTTATTTTCCCTGAAAGTTTACTAATTTTATTATTCTTTACAACTGAATAAAATTCCATGGTGTATATGTACCTGTTACAGTTACATTCTTATTGCTGGGACATGGACGCTACCAAAGGCAGTTTATGGGAGGAAAGGGTTTATTTCAGGTTTACAGAATCCAGGGGAAGCCCATGAAGAATAGATGAATAGGATAGATGCAGGTATGAGTGAAGGCACTCACCAGCAAGTAGCACAGGCAATCAGGTGGAAAACAGTGACTGCTTCTTCTCAGGGCTTCCTTGTATGTAGCCACTACATATGGGGAGGGCCACCCACTCTGGAGGACAGACTCACTGTCCTCAGTCATTCCTTCCTGGAAGCAACCTCAGTGACCTGCCCAAGAGGGATGTCTGTGGATTTCTAATCTGATTAAGTTGACAACAGAATTTAACCATCACAGTATCACATCTTCATTATCCATTCATCATTTGATGGGAATCTAGGCTGACTCCATTTTCTACCTATTGTGAATGGAGCAGCAGTGAATATTGGATGTACAATTACTCTGTAGCATGATGTAGAGTCCTTTGGTATATGCCCAGAAGTGGTAGAGCTGGGTCATGGGAGTGCTGATTCCAGATTTTTTTTTTTTTTGAGATCTTCCATATTGATTTTCATAATGGCTGCACTAGCTTGCAGTCATACCAGCAATGAAAAAGAATTCCTCTTTCCCCACATCCTTGCCAGCTTTTGTTATCAGTTTTCTTGATGATAGCCATTCTGATGTTGCCTCAGAGTAGTTTTAATATTTATTTTTCTGATGGCTAGGTATGTTGAACACTTTTAAAAGTGATTATTGGTTAAACCTTCTTTTGTGACCTGTCAGTTTATATCACTAGCCTATTTCATGATTGGCAATTTTATCTTTCTGATGTTTAATTTTTGCAATTCTTTGCAAATTCTGGTTATTAGCCCCCTGTCTGGGGCATAGCTAGCAAAGATATTCTTCCTTTCGATAGGCTGTTTTAATATCTATTATGTATGAACCATATCATCTGCTAATAGGAACACTTTGACTTCTTTCTTATTTGTAACCATTTCATTTCCTTCTCTTGGCTTGTTGCTGTAGTTAATACTTCAAGCACTGTGTCAAGTAAGAGTGGAGAGACTGGATATTCTTGTTCCTGATTTTAGTGCCAATGGTTCAAGTTTTTTTTTGTTGTTTGTTTTATTTCACTTAGTACAATGTTGACTATACATCTGTTACATAAATTTTTATTATGTTGAAATATATTCTTTCCATTCTAGTGGCTCCAGGGCTTATCAATTTTTTTCAAAGGCCTTTTCTATATCTATTGAGATGATAAGTAATTTCTGTCCTAGAGTGCATTTATTGATTTGCATGTATTGAGTCATCCGTTCACCTCTGGAATGAAGACCAATGATCATGATGAATGTTCTTCTTGAATTCAATTCCCAAGGATTTTATTGAAAAAATTAGCATCTATGTTCGTTAGGGCAATTGGTCTTTAATTTTCTTTTACTTTTTTTTTTTTTGTATGTGTCTTTATTTGGTTTTGGTATCAGGATGGTGATGGATTCATAAAAAGAATTTGGTTATTTTTTTCATTATTTCTATTTCATTGATTTCTACCCTGCCCTTATTTCTATCCATATATTGTTTTTGGGGTTATTTTGCTTTTGTTTTTCCAAGGCCTTAAGGTGTTTCATGAAGTTATTTATTTGAATTCTTTGTGATATTTCAATATAGGCACTTAAAGCTGTAAATTTACCTCTTAGGACTGACTTCATTGCATCCTGTAATCTTTTAGGACTTTTAGTATGTTGTGTTTTCATTTTCATTCAGTTCTAGGATGTTTTTGGCTTCCTTCTTGAGTTCTTCAGTGATCTTTTCTTTTTTTTTAATGTTTAATTTTTTATTATAAATAAAAATATATTTCGTACCTTAAAATGACTTTCTGTTAATAACTCAATTACACTTGTTCTTTTTAAAAAATTATATCTTTATTATCCATAATTAGATACATTGAATGAGCAAATAATGTGTTGGTGTCCCCAATTCCCGATTTCTCTCCTCTCTGTCCCCAATCAGCTGGGTATCCTCCTCCGTGGGCAAACTGGATCAGTCCATGAGGTAGGGGATTATGGATAGCCTAGGAGTCAACCTGGTTCCACCCCCTCTCCCATTGTATGTTGTTACTGAGGGGGGCAATGTCTCTGGATATTCTCCTCCACCATGGCTCTTACAATCTTTCCACACCCTCTTCCGCTCAGTTCCCTGAGTCATGGTGGATGAGTATTAAGGCTGCTTTATTGTTGAGGTCTTAGGGGCCTCTGTACTTCTGCTTTAGGTTGTATTGAAAATTGTTGGTGTCTGTCTGTCTGGTTTATCCTGTGTTGACTGATTGGCTGTGGTTATAGGTCTCTTGCTTATCCCACCACTCTCTGCAGGGTTCCATGTGGATCCTCCACAGTAGGTCTGGGGTGGCTCATCTCTTGCCAGGATATCAGCTATTGGTCTGTGGCTCGTTGGTATGGTTGGAAAGACCACAGCTGTCTCACTACCTTCTGAAAAATACAAACAATCTCCATCAGAGAGTGAGATCAGTATAGGTTAAACGAGACACACATTACTAATTTGGCAAGATTCTAATGGGTATAGCCTCTCTGTAGCTCTCTGGCAGTGGGAATTTCCCCTTGGAGTCCGAATTCTTAGTCCCCATAGAATTTTGCCATGGATTCCGATTCCAGTTAAGGGCTCCTTGTCACTGAGTGGATCTCTTAGTCAATCAGTAAGCCGTTGAGTACCCACCTAGTTTTGGCACCACTATTGCATAGATGAACACTTCTTGACTTGCTGGTCTCTTCCATATAGCAGTGTGTTCAGCATTCTCTTGACATCTGTCTGTATTGTACATCAGTGGTCTCTGCTTTCTCCAAATAACATTGATGAGTTTTCCCTGGCAGCTCATGTAACACCTTCCAGCACTACACAGGCTATCATCTGGGAGCTGGTTACCATTCTAGATCTAGCAGAATTTCTTGGTGTTGTATGACAGTACTCTGTGGTTTCTTAAGCAATAAAGTCTTACCTTTGGTCTGGGGTGGGTATTCAAGAGCTTTGACAGGAGCCTGTCTTGTTTTGGGGACCTTGTGGGTCTCTTTGATCAATGGTTCAGTGTGGAAAAGAACCAATGACTGGGACAGGGAGTTGCAGGCCTGAGCAATTTTTCATGGGGTTAGGCTTTCTCCCATTCTATTCATGGCCTCTCTTACCAGGTGGTGCCCTCAGCTTCCTCAGAAGCTTATTGTGTGAAAGTAAGGAATTTATAGTATTGATTCCTTATTGGTGTAGCTTATTGTATAAGTCCCCCACCCTCCTCACATTCCCCTCTCCCAATTTCTTCCATTTCCCCTTTTCAGTCTCTCACTTCACCTGTCAGGTTTGCTTAGCGTTTAAGCTTAACCTGGTTAGGAACCACATATGAGGGAGTATATGTGGCATTTGTCTCTCTGTTCTTGTATGAATTCACTAAGTATGAATTGCTCCAAGTCATTCCACTTTTCTTCAAATTTCATTATGTCATTTTTCCTTTTAGCTGAGTAAAATTTCATAGTGTATCACAACTTTGATATCCATTCATCCAGTGATGGGCATTTGGGTTGATTCCAGTAGAATTGTGATGTCTTCTTGATGGTTTATTTCCTTAATTATTTTGAAGTGACCTTAATATCTTCTGATTATTTTTCGGTTGAAGTCTATCTTGTCATCTATTAGAATAGCAATGTCTGCCTGTTTCTCAGTTCCATTTTCTTGGAACCCTTTTCTATCTTTTCACCCTAAAGTAGTATTTTTCTTTCACTGTAAGATGTATTTCTAGGAGACAGCAAAAATATGTAACTTATTTTCTGGTCTACTCTGCTAGTCCATGTCTTTTGATTGGGGAATTTAGATCATTAATATTCAGAGTTATTATTGAAAGGTGCATATTACTGTCATTTTGTTGGTTTGTAGTTTTTGTGTTTTCTTAGTACTCATTTGCTTAACAACTGTTGTAGCATTTTTTTTTAACCTGGAGCCTCTTGGATATTGTATTTGTCAGGGTTCTCTAGAGGAACAGAACCATAGGATGAATTTTATTAAGAGGGGAGTTTATTGCATTAGCTTATTCTGTAGGCTTCAGAATTAAGGAACTAGGTAGCTGCTCAGTATATGTGGCTGGATGCCTCAGCAGTCCCAATCCAGTACTAAAGGCCTGGAGGCTTCCTGAAAAACTGCTAGTCTTCAGTCCACACAGGAAGGCTGAGGATGCTTGGTTCCAATGCTGATGAAAGAAAACTGAACAGAAAAGATGCAAATGTAAGTAAAGGCACTCACCAGCAAGTAGGCCAGCAGCCAGGTGGGAGGAAGGGGCTCTTTTCTCCCAGAGCTTCCTTTCATAAAGCTCCCCTCTGGGAGGACCACCAACTCTGGGGCAAGGGCTCACTCTGGGGAAAAGATGCCCTCCTTCAGTTAATCCTTCCTGGAAGCAACCTCAGAGACCCAACCAGGAGAAATGTCTGTGGATTCCTAAACAGATCAAGTTGACAATAGAATCTAACATCACAGATATGTTTATCCTTCTCTCCAGTCCAAAGTATTCTTGTATATCCTATAGAGGTGGCTTCGTGGTCATAAATTTCATAAGCCTGCTTTTATTGTGGAAAGATTTTCTTTATTCTTCAATTACAACTAATGGTTTTGATAGGTACAGTAGTTCCAGTTAGCCAGCTATGCTTTCTCATGACTTGAAATACATAATTCTTTGGCTTTAAAGTTTCCATTGAAGTATCAGCTGTTATTCTGATGGGCCTGCCTTTGTGTGTGACTTGGTCTTTCTTGAAGCCTTCAGTACACTTTCTTTGTTCTATATATTTACTGTTTTAGCTATAATATGATGTTTGGAGTTTCTTTTCTTGTCCTATCTATTTGATGTTCTGTTTGCCTCTTTACCTGGATGGGTATTATTTTCCCTAGTTTTAGGGAATTTTCTGCTATTATAATATATTATTGAAAATATTTTCTATTTCTTTGGCATGAAGTTCTCCTTTGTGTATGCCCACAGTATATAGATTTGGTCTTTTCTTGGTGTCCTAAAGATCTTGTATATTCTGTTGGGCTGAGAGAAGGGTCAGTGGATAAGGCAGTTGCCACTCAATACTGAGTACCCAAGTTCAATTCTCAGGCTAGATTGGAGGTTGAGACAGGAGAACATCCTGGAAGCTTATAGCAGGCAGTTCAGGAAAAACAATAGCAGAGCAATATCCAAAGAGAGAAATCCTGCTTCAAAATGAGGTGGGAAGGTGAAGACTGACTGACCAATGTTTTCCTTTTATTTATACACGTGCTCCACAGTATGTGCATGCCCACAATCCCTCTCACACAAATAACCACACACTACACACATGAACATGTACAAATTCTGAAAGAACCAATTCCTCTCCCATTTCTTCAAGCTCTAATATTCTGTTTCCACCATGATCCATTCTGTTGCTATGGCTTTCTGTTGAGCTTTTCATTTCACTTATGGAATTTATTTTTTCATCATCATTTCAGTTTGATGTGTCTTCAGGATTTATTGAATTCCATCTTTATATATTGCATTGATTTATTTCATTTATCTAATTATTTGTGTTCTCTCATATTCATTTATATTTTCTTTTATTTTTTGAATATATTTGTCATTCTATTGATTTCTTTGGAATTCATCTAAGTATTTCTCAGTGGCCTATGCTCTTAGATTGATGTTGTTCCGTGGCTTAGTTGGGGAGTTGCAACGTGCATCAATTCCCTGTTCGTCCATGGAGCTGGGTATACAGAGCCTTGAAATAGCAGTGAGCCGATGAGAGGAAGAACTCTCAGAATGCAGTCGCAGTGGACAGATTGTTTATTGTATGTAGAAAGGTCATTTATATAGAGGAGAAGCCAGAGGAAAAATCAGAGGCAGGGCCATCAGCAAGGGGATTGGTAGGGGCAGGGTGGTCTGCATGTCTCATGAAAGGATTGGCTGGGGCCAGTAACCTGTGGATGCCTAGTTTGGATAGATAAGCTGAGGGGGCTTTCAACGTGACTCTAGACATGTATAGAATGGTGATGGCTGCAGAGGAACTGTAGCCTTATTGTCCAGGTTTGTTATTACAACTGGGGTGAGTTTAGGCCTTAAATTGTCTGCTTATCTCAGGACTTCCTGTGGCCTGCCTGGAGGGCTGGAGGGTCCAGGATATGAGATTATCGGGGTCTCAGGCCCGCCTCAACTTCCTTTAACAGAGGAGACAGTGGGACACATACCTGTTTCAGCAAATAATCTTATATCCTCTGTGCCTCTTAGCAGGGTCCCACAGATTGGGAGATTTTGGAGGTGACATATTGTCTGGGCTTTTTATGTTACTTGAGTTTTTGCACTGGGACTTGCATATCAGAAGTTAGTTTGTGGTTTAATATTTTAAAATTCAAGTTGCCCCCCCTTTTAGTGGAAGTGTTTCCAGGATTGTGATTGACTAGGTGTGGTGGTTTAAATTAGGTGTCCCCCATAAACTCATTTGTTGCAAATGCTAAGTCCTTAGCTGATAGCAGTTTGGATATTGGAGCCTTGTTGGAGATGTGTTGTTGTGGGTAGGCTTATGGGTACTAGAGTCAGCTTCCCTTGCCAGTGTTTGGCACACTCTCCTGCTGCTGTTTTCTACCTGATGTTGGCCAGGAGGTGATGTCCAGCCTCTGCTCATGCTGTTATTTTCCCTGCCATGAAGGAGCTTTCCCTCAAGTCTGTAATCCAAAATAAACCCTTTCCTCCACAAGCTACTTTTGGTCAGGTGCTTTGTGTCAGCAATGTGACACAAAGTCAGCTGACTGCAGCAGTAAAATTGATACCAGTGCAGTGGGGCTGCTATTGCTAGAACCTGACTCTGTGGCTTTTGGCCTTTTAGAACTGATTTGTATGAGGAATGTGGAAGGATTTGAAACCTTGGAGTGCTGAAGGCAGAGTTTCATGGACCATTCTGTTGAGAGTTGAAAGACCTGAATGCAATCCGAACTATGGACTTTGAGGTTTGGCTTATGAGGGTGAGAAAGAACTTTGTTGGGACCAGGCTAGAAGCAGTTTGTGTGAAAGGCTTGTGTTCTGCCTGCCTATGTCTTGAGAACTTGTACAGGGTTGCATTGCATAGAAATGCACTAGTGTGAGCAGCTAGAGATGATACAGAAAGAAATGAAATCTTTGGGCTGAAACTGCCTGTTCAGCTGCAATTATTTGAGAGATTGCAATTATTGAGATTGGGTCAGCTGGTCTGCAATGGGACAGCAGGAAGAATGGAGACTTTTTTGAAGTAAGGGACCTGAATGCTGAAGGAGCACCCTGCTCTTCAAAGTTGGCTTTATCCCCCCTCCCCACCATCTCCTCCTGGATTAACAAGTTGGTAGTCCACCTGGCACTTTGGAGTATAACAAATGCAGGAAAGAGAGGGTCATTGGATTTGCAGTGTGGTTTTATTTTTTGGAGATGGCCATGGACAATGTGAGGCAAGGTTGTTGGAAGTCCCTATGTGGAGGCCCAAGGGAGCCATGAGGATGAACCATGGGTTGTAGTGGAGACACAGTGGAGATGCCAGGAATATATGCAAAGGCTGCTACAGAGAGCAACCAGCTCAGATGGAATTTTCTCCAGGTTTTTGAGCAGTCCAGCTGGAGGTCTGGAATTGGACTTCCAGAGACTTGGCACTGGTTGAAATTATCAGATTTGGAGACTTGTCACTCTTTAGAGTTATTATATTTGGGGTTACAGATTTTGATGTTTGCCCTGTTTAAGTCTTGTATTGGTTCCATCTTTCTTTGCTATGCCCAATGTCATCTTTGCAGTGTGAATGTTTATTTTGTGCCATTTTTATTATTATTATTTTTCATTACGGCTCATTTAAGAGACCTTGAACTATGGGGATGTTTGAACAGCTTTGGGATTGATAAAAACTAAGGGGATTTTTAAAGTTGGTCTAAATGCATTGCATTTTATATCATGGATGGTCATTAGTTTATGGGAATCAGGAGTGGAAGGTGGTGGTTTGAATTAGTTGGCCCCATAAACTTACCTGTTATGAATGCTAGGTGCTCAGCTGATGACAATTTGGGAATTGGAGCCTTGTTGGGAGTGGGAATTTATTGTGATAGAAGTTATAAAGTAGAACTGCACATTCCATCTCCCTTCCCAATGGCAATTGCCATACTTTGAAATGTCATGTCTAACATATTAAATTTTCAAATATAACAATAATTACCAATTAAAATCTTCTAAAAACAATCCTTTGCTATGAGTTCTAATATCATTGTCAATTTGTGGAAGAGGAAGTGAGAAGTAGAAACACTCATACAAATACCATAATTCACAATAATCAGTTATTTTAAAATTTGTTTTAAAAATTAGCATTTTCTATAAAGCCATGACTGGGTATCTTGTTTTAAAATGTGTGTGTGTGTGTGTGTGTGTGTGTGTGTGTGTGTGTGTATGTGTGTGTGTGTATGTTTGTGTGAGTGTGGGTGTACATGTGTCATAGTATCTGTGTATGTAGGTCCGAGAACAACTGTGGTCAGTCTTTATCTTTCTAAGTCATTTGTGGCAGGTTTTCTCTCTCTCTGGGTTATTAATTTGCTGTTTTTTTTTCTGCTGTGCTTGCCACAGGCTTCTGGGATATCATCTCATCTCTGCTTCCCTTGTTGTGATCACTGTGCCGAAATTATAGAATCCTGTCATGCCCTCCAGGTTTTTATATGAAGTGTGTGGAATGCTGGGTACTTTCTTTCGCTTGAATGGAGAGTACTTTATCTATGGATCATCTCCCCAACCCCCAGTATCTTGACAAGAAAAGAGTACATACAAGATAGCAGTCATGCCTAAATTCATAGTGGAAAATTGAGCATACTCTTGGCAACTTGGTGAGACCCTGTCTCAAAGCAAAAATAAAAAGTGCCCAATATGTTGTTCAGAGCAATAGTACTTGCCTCACATGTGTAAGGCCTGGATTCAATTATTGGTTCTCCCTAAACAATCCTCAGAATCAACGGTTTATGTTACACTACTCTTCCCAATTCTTTCTTTAACAAAATGCTCTTTGCAGAGCTCTGATCTTATTGATCACTCCTTTTGAGGAGTGTACTTTCAGTGACTACACTAAGACGGGGTCTTGCTGTACAGAATTGAAAAGTACAGCTCTTCCCCCACTCTAGTCACAGTGCTACATTATTAAAGGATTGGGTATGAAATTTAGAAAAAGATCTTCCTTATTTCTTTTTATAGCCTCCGTGCATTTGGATTTCAAAGGTTGCATAGCTAGTCTCTTGACAGTGGGGAGTCATCCTAAGCCCAGCACAGACTTTCTTCCTGAGGTGGTCTAGAAAAGTTTGCTGATATAAAATCATTTCATTAGGATTAACGCTTGGCTTTATTGTTCACCCTTGAAAAACTAGTCCACTTTTTTAATAAACATTTTTATTTTTAAATCCAAAAGCACAGAGATGAGGTATTAAGTGTGTTGTAAAAATGTTTCTAGCATTCTAATGTCATCTTAAAATACATCCATGTAAATTTGAGCATTCTAAAGTCAGAGCACTTAGTAGCCATGGATTTTACTAGATAGATTTTGGACATAAGGACATGTAAAGACAGACTACATGGAAAGAACATAAATATATGACAGTGGCTGACTTGTCTTAGAACATGACATATGACCAAGAACATGTATGTAACATGACTAAAAGGAAAAGAATTATCTTTTTCTTTGAAACTCCGATTACATTATGAATTGAAAGGGATTAGATTAATGCTAATATAGCAATTTTATATGAACACTCACTTATAAACCAGTGCTACCATGTTATGAATATACAAATAGACATGTGGATAATGTATACACCCTCAGTTTGATTTATCATTTGCAATTTAAAATTAAACTGCTGCTGATAATTTCTGGCACAGCACTCAGGAATCCAAGGCAGGGACTAACATGAAATAAGCATTAGCACTTTGAACGTAAAAGTTACATTTTCTTTGGCCTCTGGGAAGACTCCACATTGGCTGCAATGTGGGAGGGCCCAGAGTGCCATGGAGTTGATGGGCCAGCTGTGAGGACTCACCTGGGGCCTTACAGAGGAGTTTACATAACTGCCCCCTTGATGGCTGGTAAATGCGGCCTCTGCCAGGTGTGCACACTTTTGTCTCCCCATGAGCTCCAGTAGGGCAGGGTAGAGGGTCCAGATGCTGGGCCTACATTGCCCTACATGAGGGCAGCCTGTGCTGAGATCACAGGGCCTGTGCCTCCTTTTATATTGGCTATCAAGTTTTTCAAGCCCCTTGGAAGCCAAATTTCTAAAATCAATTAAAGCCTCAGCCGCCTAGTGTGTTGTCTTTATCCAGTTAGAAAAGCAAATGCCTGGGGCCTTTGGATCATGTATGCAGTGTTGGAGTGGTACACATAGGGCAAGGTTTTCTGGCTCTGTGGTAGTGAGGGATGAAGAGGAAGTCCAGACACCCAGGGAGAGGGGAGAGTTTCCTTCTCATCATATGCCCATTGTAAACAGGTACACAGAACATCACCTTAAAAAAAGAAAGGAAATACTCTATGCCTTATCCTTAC
>PVHP010002832.1:66386-84845 GCA_004024765.1 Zapus hudsonius | reverse complement strand
GGCTTATGGGGTTCTAAGCCAGCTTCCCCTTGCCAGAGTTTGGCACACCTTCCTGCCGCTGTTTGCAGTGCTGTGGCAGAGGTGATGTCCAGCCCTCTGCTCATGCCATCGTTTTCCCTGCCAGAATGGAGTCTCCCCTCGAGTCCGTAAGCCAAATAAACCCATTCCTCTACAAGCCGCTTTTGCTTGGGTTCTCTCTGCGCAGCAACTAAGAAGCTGACCCCAACAGTGATATAGCAGGGGTGGTTCATCTTCTTCCATGGAGTCAAATATTATTTCTGGACTTGTTGGTAGAATTAAGTAGCCTGTGATTCTTGCTGCCTTCTGAAAAAAAAAAAAAAGATTATACTGGGGAGAGTGAGATCAGCATAGTTCAAATGGGATAAACATTGGCAATTTGCAAGATTATAATGTGTGTAGCCTCTCTTTGGGCCCATGGTTAGTGGAAGCTTCCCCTTGGAGTCCAAATTCTTGGTCTCCATAGGAATTTAGCTTGGATCCTAGTTCCAGCTATGGATTCCTTGACACTGAGCAGATCTCAGCCCATCAGAGAGCCTTTGATTACCCACCTCAGTTGAGAGCCACTATGCACAGGTCTGAGGTCTATACTTTCTCCAACATGGTTGGCCTATTTCCCCTGGAAGCTCATTAGCTCTTTCCAGCAGTAAGTAACTGGCTAACCATCTGGTAAGAGGCTTCTTTCCAGATGTGAGTGAGCAGCCTCTGGTGTCTTTAGCAATAATGCCTTATCTTTTACCTTGGGCAGGTAATCAAGTGCTTTGAAAGAAACCTGTTTTGCTTTGAGGACTCAGTATGTGTCTCCAATCAACAGCTCAATGTGGGTAGTAACCCCATCATTGCAGGCCAGTGCCAAATGTAGTAGGGATTTTTTTTCCTATACTCTTCATGGTCCTTCTTATAAGATGATAGCCCCATATTCTTTTGGAGGGTTATCTCTATGTCTACTGTCCAAGAGTAAGGATCCTATTGTACCAATTTATTTTGGATTTAGTTTTGTGTATATCTGCTCACACCATACCCCCTCCATCCCCCAAGCTCTCCCATGCCCATTATCTGTCCCTACACTTGCATGTCAGGTTTGTTTGCAATTCAAGCTGATCCTGGTTAAGAACTGCAGATGAGCAAATATGTAATGTTAGTCTCTGTATTTTTGTAATATTTTATTTATTCATTTTTCTAGCAGAGAGAGAAAGAGAGAGAGAGAGAAAGAGAGAGAGAGAATATCAGAGCCACCACCTTGTGGGTCTGGCTTATGTGGGTCTTGAGGAAGTGAACCTGGGGCCTTAGGCACCGGAGGCAAGTGTCTTAACAGCTGAGCCTTCTCTCCAGCCCTTGTCTTTGTTTTTGACTGAGTTTTCTGATGGCGATCTATTCCAGGACCATCTACTTTCTGGCAGATATTATTATGACCTTTTTCCTTACTGCTGCTTAGAATTCCATCATTATATATGTACCACATATTTGATATCAATTCATGCAGTGATGAGCATCTGGGTTGAGTCCAGTTCTTAGCTGTTGTAAACTGAGCAGCTATAAACATATTTGAGCAAAAGTCTCTGTATTGGAGAGAGGATTCTTTTGTGTAGATGACCAGTAGAGTAATAGCTGGTACCTTTTATTTTCATTTTTTTCAGGACCCTTCACTCTGATTTCCATAGTACTTATACAAGTTTGCATTTCCACTAGCAACAAATGAGGGTTTCTTTCCCCTGTATCCACGCCAAGATCTATTGTTAGATTTTTCTAATAATTGTCATCCTAATTGCATGGAATATCATAGTTGTTTTGATTTGCATTTTCCGATGATTTAGAATATTAAACATTTTGTAAGTAATAGCCATTTGTATTTCCTCCTTTGTGATTTCCCTATTCTGTTCACTACCTCATTTTTTGACTGGGTTGCTTGGTTTTCTATTAATTAATTTTTGTTAGTTCTTTGTAGATTCTAGATAATAGGCCTCTTTCAATGGAACAGCTGGCAAAGATTTTCTTCCAATCTCATGGGGAGGGTCTGTTAGCTTCGCATATCATATATTTGTCTGTACAAAAGCTTTTTAGTTTAAAGAGATCCTGTTTGTTGAAATATTGTGAATTCCCTGGGCTTTTGGGGTTGTATTCTGGAAGTTTTTCCCATTTCCTATATCCCCTATTATTTCTTCCATTTAAAAAATTTTTATTATTCATAATTAGATACACTTATTAAGGGAATAATATGTTGATGTCTCCAGTTCCCCTATTTCCCTCTTTCTTGTCCCAGGTTAGTTGGATATCCTCCTCCATGGGCAGTTTGGATCAGTCCATGGGGATGGGGGATGTGAATAGCCTAGGAGTCAACCTGGTTCCACCCCTCTTTGCATGATGTTACTGAGGGGGCAATGAATCTGGACATTCTCCCCCACCATGTCTCTAACAATTTTTTCTGCCCCCTCTTCCACTCAGTTCCCTGAGTCATGGTGGGTGAGAGTTAAAGCTGCTTTGTAGTTGAGGCCTTAAGGGCCTCTGTGATTCTGCTTGAGGTTGTGTTTAAAATCTTTGGCGTCTGTTTCACTGGTTCATCCTGGGTTGATTGATTGGCTGTGGTTATAGGTCTCTTGCTTATACCATCACTGCCTGCGGGGTTCCATGTGGAGCCTCTATGGGAGGTCTGGGGTGGCACATCTCTTGCCAGGAAGACAGCTATTGGCCTGTGGCCCAATGGTAGGGTTGGAAGAGCCACAGGTCTCTCGGAGTCTTCTGAAAAATACAAACAGAATCTCTATCAGAGAGTTAGATCAGTATAGGTTAATTGAGATACTCTTTCCTGAGTTGGCTAGATTCAATTGTTGGTAGCCTTTTGTAAATCACTTGTAAAGTGAGTTTCTCTTTGGTGTCCTAAGATATTGGTTCCCTTTGTAATTTACCCTGAAATCCCAGTTCCAGTCAGGGACTCCCCTTCACTGAGTGGATTTCTTGGCCAAATTGTCAGCTGTTGATTGCCTCCCCCAGGCTTTGGAGCCTCCATTGCACAAGTGCTCCTTTCATTGTTCGCTGTTCTCTCCCAGTAGGCAGTGTGTTCAGCCTACTCATGGTGGCCGACTGTGTTTCATGACAGTGGTCTCTGTTTATTCCAGGTGTCATTGACCAGTTTCCCCTGGCAGCTTATGCAGGGCCTTCCAGCTCTGCACTAACTACCATCTGGGGGCTGGTTACCATTCTGGACCTCATAGGGTCTCTTAGTGCTGTTAGATGGCTTTCTGTGATTCTTCAGCAACAGGATCTCGCCTCAGGCCTGGGGTTGTTAATCAAGAGCTTTGACAGAATCCTGCTTTGTATTGAGGATCTCATGGGTCACTTTGGTAGACATAAATAATAGTGAAGGAAGGAGTCCGTGGCTGGGACCAGGAGCTGCTATACTACTCGGTTTTTCATAAACTTAGACATTCTCACCTTCCATTCTCAGCCTGCTTGCCAGATGATGCCCACTCTGTGCTCATTAATGAACATTGTGCCCGTGAGGATTTTATGCATGGAGAAAGGAGTGGATCTATTTTCATTTTTTATTTTTTACATGTTGGAAGGGCAAATGGCCTGGATAGTCAAAGCTATCCATTGTTAAAAAAACAAAACAAACAAACAAACAAAAACTTCAGCAAATGGTATCACCATTCCTGGTCTAAAAACATACTACTACTACTAAGCCACATTAACAAAAACAGCATGGTACTTGCATAAAAACAGGCAGATAGACCAATGGAACAGAACTGAAGACCCTGCTCTTAGTTCAAGTAACTATGGTTCCTGATCTTTGACAAAGGTGACAACAACGTTCACTAGTGTAAGGATAGCATCTTCAACAAATGGTGCTAGACAAATTGGATAAATATAGCTTTATATATTTTTATAAGCCTTTATTATGTTGAGGTATAAACCCTCCATGTGCAATTTCTCCAGCATTTTGATTATGAAATGATGTTGAATTTTCTAGATGGATTTCTCTGAATCAAATGAAATCATGTGATATTTGGGTTTAAGTTTATTTATGTGGTGGATTCCTTTAATCAATTTCTATATGTTGAACCATCCCTGCATCTCTTGGTTGAAGCTTACTTGGTCCAGGTGAATAATGTTTTAGATGTTTTCTTGAATTTGGCTTTAGAGGATTTTCTTCAGAATTTTGTATGTAATTTCATCAGGGATATAGGTATATATATATATATATATATATATATATATATATATATATATATATTTGTTCTTGTTGTATCTCTTTCTGGTTTTGGCGTTATGGTGATGCTAGCATTATACAAGTAGTTGAAGAACTATTCCTATTCTCCAATTGTGTGAAAAAAAAATTGAGAAAAAATGGTTTCAGTTCTGCAATGAAGTTTTGATGGAATTTGGCTGAGACTCCATCATTTCTTTTTGTGGAGGTTTTGATTATATTTTTAATCTCAGTGCATGTAATATGTTGGTGAAGGAGACTAATCTTCTTGGGAATGAGTTTTGGGAGGTTGTCTAGGAATTCATATTTTTCTTCCAGGTTATCCAGTTTTGTGGAGTTGAGGTGTTGGAAATATGTCCTGATGATTTTTTCAACTTCATTGATGTCTGTTGTGATCTCTCCCATTTAATTTATATTTATTTATTTATTTATTTATTTATTTATTTATTTATTTATTATTTATTTATTTTGGCTTTTCGAGGTAGGGTCTCGCTCTTGCCCAGGCTGACCTGGAATTCACTATGTAGTCTCAGGATGGCCTTGAACTCATTGTGATCCTCCTACCTCTGCCTCCCAAGTACTGAGATTAAAGGTATGCGCCACCACGCCAGGCTAATTTCTATTTTTTTAAAACTTGAGACTTCCTTTTCTTGTTTCATCAAATCAGTAAAGTGTTAATCAATTTGTTTATTTTTTCAAAGATTAAACTGCTTGTTTTGTCAACTTTGTTAATTGTTTTCTTAGTTTCCACTTCATTATTTTCAGCTCTGGTCTTAATTATTTCTTTCTATCTGGAACACTTAGGGTTTGTTCTTCTTTTTTCAATGTCTTTATGTTGTAAAGTTATTAATTTGAGTTTTCTTTGGTATGAAGGCATTTAGTACATTGAATTTTCCCCCTAGGACTGTGCTTATTCTGTCCCATAAAATTTGGTGTGTTGTGTTTTCATTCTCATTCAATTCAAGAAACATTTCAATTTCCTTTTTGATTTTTTTCACAAACCATGATGGTGCTAGGATTTATTTCTGGCTTGCTTTCTGATAGGTTTTTCTTTATTTGCTGTGGTGCACAATTACTTGGTGCATATTGATTTATGATTGTGATATCTTCCTCTTGGATAATTCCCTTGATGTGTAAGAAGTGGCCTCCTTAGTCCTTTTTGATTACTTTTTTTAATATTTTATTTATTCATTTTCAAGGAGAGAGAGAGAGAGAGAGAGAGAGAGAGAGAGAGAGAGAGAGAGAGAGAGAGAGAGAGAGAACACACCAGGGCCACTACCTTGTGGGTCTGGTTTATGTGGGACCTGGGGAATTGAACCCGGGGCCTTAGGCACTGGAGGCAAGTGCCTAAACCGCTGAGCCATCTCTCCAGCCCTGATTACTTTTTTTGAAATCTATTTTGTGAGATCCTGATTTAGCCACTCCTGCTTGCTTATTTCCATCAGCTTGCCAAATTATTTTCCATCCTTTCACCTTTTGATGGTGTCTATCCTTAATGGTGAATTAGATTTCATAAAGACAGCTGGTCCATGTTGATAATCCATCTTGTTAACTTGTGTCTCTTGCAATGAAATTTATGGCCATTTATATTGAATATCATAGCTAGGAGGTTTGATTTAATCCGTGTTATGTTGAAGGTTTTATGTGTTTTCATGTTTTCTTGGGTTTTGATCAATTTCATTCATGTTCTTGTTTTGGTTAATATGTTCTTATAGGCATTTGAGGTTGGTTGTTTGACAATTCTGTGTGGCGTATTCAGTGATGTATTCTCTGTAGGCTTGGGTTTGTGTTCATATATTTATAGAGCTGGCTGTTATTGCAGAAGGTTTTCCTTTCACCATCTATTACATGGGATAATTTTGCTTAGTACATTAATTTTGGTTGGAAGTCATGGTTTCTTAGACCTTGAATTGCCCCATTGGAATCCTTTTTGACTTCAGGTTTCCAAAGAAAAGTCTGAGGTAATTCTGATGAGATTGCCCTTATGTTATCAGGTGTTTATCTGTTTGATGGTGTCTGCACTCTCTCTATCTGCAATGTTTAGTTTTGGCTATGATGTATTCAAAGAATTTCTTCTTGGTCCAGTATATTTGATATTCTTTGAGCTCCTTTTATCTTGATGGGTCTCTCTTTTGAGAGAGAGGAAAAGTTTCTTTCAGTTATATTATTGTTGAGTAGGTTTTCCATAACTTTGGCCTGAATTTCTTCTCTTTATGGAGTACCCATTATCTAAATGGTTGGTCTTTTTAGGGAATCCTACAATTCTCTCATAGTCTGTCAATATAATTTTTGAATTTATCAAAGTATTTGATCCCAAGAGTAGTTTCTTCTTTCTTGTTTTCCAGGTCTAAATTTCTGTTCTTCACCAGAGAGGCTTTTAGAAGCTGTGTTTCCACATCACATGCATCACCTTGTCAAGTTCCAATTTAAGGTCATGGTTGCTTTTCTTGATACATAAAGGAATTACGTCAGCTGTTTATTGAGATGCTCCATTTGTTTATTTGTCTTCAGTCGATTTATCTCTCTTTTGAGATCTCTTGTTTTCCTTAAGTAGGTTAAACTTAATGACAAAACTATTGTGCTATAAGTGACACTTCTGATCACCTTCATTTATGAGATTTCTGTTTTATTAATGGTTTATTTCCAGTTCATCCACTTGCTTAGTCAAGGTTTCATTGAGTTTATTAAATAACATTTTTATGCTTCCCCTTGGGATTCAATATCTGTTGTCTCCTCTATTTTATCATTGCAGACTTCCATTTGTGACTAGGTGAACTTGGTGGAGATTTCCCATATGTTGCCTCTTTTTTTTTTGGTGGTAGGTGCCTGGAGACTTCTGAGGTCTACCCATCTCAGGGTAGAAGACTTATCTTATAATGATGGCAAGAAGTATTTGACCTTGTAGTGTCTTCAGTGAGTATTCTGCTTCAGATTTGATCTGTGTTGAAGTGGTGTGTCATTTTATTCATAGATGCACAGGTTATGGAATATGCTGTTGGAAAGCAGATCTGGGCTGTTCCCTGATGTGAAAACTGTGTTGTAAGTCTGGAACTATGCAGGGTGGGGAAATATGTGGACTATGTCTCCCACCCGGGTTTGCCTATGCAGTGTGCTGTTTCCCTGACTGCAGGAGACGTGGGGAAAGTCCAAACATGGATTTGCCATGCCAGCCTTATCTCAGAGCCTGAGTAAGTTAAACATGAGCCTATCCCAGCATAAGAGGCTAGTATGTCCTCAGGAACTGAAAGATTTACAAATGTAGACTACAGAACTTTCACAGTGTGGATCCACTGGGATCGGTTATGACTAGAGCCTTACATAACTTGCCTGATTTCACCCCAGGAGATCTGGCTTGGTTACCCTTCTGTCAATTTGAATCAGAAGTCCCTTAAAATTGTTTTTATTCTGATATATGTAAAACTAGTGTCAATCTTGATTTCATCTTAAAAATTATGAGTTGTTAATACTATGTTTATATTATTAACATGAAGACATGAAGATTTTATATATATATATATATATATATATATATATATATATATATATATATTAGTTAAATACACATAGTATTGTGCAATTAATTATAATTAGTATATTTTATTAAATTATACAATAAAATGTATTAAAATTTTTAAGAGATATCTTTGTTTTACAATATAAAACTTAGTGATAAACCATAAGAAGAAAATGGTTACTTAGTTTTATCTATGGTGACTAAATACATAGTATATTGTGAAAAAATGCATCAACATCACAACTGTGAAAATTAACTTTTATTAAAAATACTTCAGATAAATCAATTTAGATTATAACCATATAAGAATAAGCAAAATAAATTACAATTTTGCACACTTAATTTCATTTACTCAAAAAAGTTCATGAAATAAATGTGAAGAATTATCAGCAGACATTTAAGTACAATGTAAGAAAAGCTTTTTAAACTTTAACCCAAGCTGATATGGAACTTTATAATAAGCACAAACAGGCCTTGAACTCACAGCTATCCTCCTTCCTCAGCCTACTGATTATAGGTGAAAAATGCACTTAATTCTGTGTGGCTGTCATGATAATTCTGTACATGTACCAACATAATGACAGTGTCTATCACAACTGACTAAGAAAAATGAAAGAAAAAAAGGACACAAGTTTTGGGCTGGAGAGATGGCTCAACGGTTAAGGCACTTGCCTCCAGTGCCTAAGGACCCAGGTTTAATTCCCCAGTACCCACATAAGCCAGACCCACAAGGTGGTGGCCCTGGTGCTCTCTCTCTCTCTCTCTCTCTCTCTCTCTCTCTCTCTCTCTCTCTCTCTCTCTCTCTCTCTCTCATCTCTGCTTGAAAATGAATAAATAAAAATATTTTAAAAAGGACACAAGTTTTGACGAATATGCAACCAATGTATAAATAAATTTTAATGGACATAAAATTTATTTATAAATTAAAAATAATCATGTATAAGTGTCAATAAGAGATAATTTCAGAAATTTATAGAATGCCATAATATGTTGTACATTACTATAAACTTTATGGGTAAATAAACTAGGGATATAAACAACATGGGATTCTTAAATTCAATAAATGAGAAATATTTGTTATCAATGTAAACACCATAAAAGATGAATTATTCATATGAAATTAAAGCCCAGTATAAGAAAAAAAAACTTTGAAATAAAAACTAATATTAAAGTAAAAAGTAATTTTAACTAACAGTGTTTTATTCCTTGATTAATTGATGTATAATATTTAGAGCTCTGGTTGTTAATAAGAAATATGCCATCATGTTTTCTCATATTTCATTGAAAATAAATAAGCAGCAATCTTAAAACAAACCAATATGCCTATCTTCCTTCAATTGTAATTATTATTATTTAATGTTTTATTTTGAAAGAAAAAATATACCTTGGTCAAATAATGAATGTAATAAAAATGCAATAATTTTGTAATAAATAATTATATGGAGAATAATAACAAGGAGACTGCCAATCTACTAATCAAAAATATGTTCTTAATAGTTTTATTTATCCTCCTGGCTTCTTTTAAATTCTTATAATGAAATTATCATAATTTCCTGTAGTAAAATATTTTATAGGCTGGTTGACTCAAAGGAAGATTTCAAAGGTAATAGAAATTATGGAACTAAAACCATATAATCTATCTCCATGTTGTTTATTCTGCCTACTATTGGTAATATGAATTGTAAACCTTAGTAGATATGAGGTAGTTTTTCTTTAAAAAACTATGTTGCATGTGGCTCATGTCATTGAAAGCAAGCCTTCTAAATAATGCCAATGCATTTCAAGAACAATGGTAACTTCCTGCCATTGCAAATAGGATTTATTACCTACAAAATTTATCCCGTGTGATTTAGAAGTTTAGCATGTTCTAAGTCCAATGGGAACATATCATATGTGCCTCCTTGAAGTTTCACAACTAATGCCTTCCCAATAAAAGATAAAACTTCTGTTAAGCAAGGATGTGAATAGCAAGATTAATGCCTACAACTGACATTATATACAACAAATTTAGTGGCATGTATGGATGTATATATGCAAATTGTCTTTGTGATTGGTTATGTACCATGAAGTCATAATTATCATCATTGAAGAAGAAATGTTTCTTTTGTAGGAAATATGTATATAAAATTAAAATGTATTTGTCTGAACACGTTTTTCATGTTCCCATGTTTATACATATCTCTGTCTTGGTACCTAGGTAACATTTTAAAATTGTTAAAACTTTCTTTTTAGAAAGAGGATTTTCTGTGAGATGTAAATTAAGAGGCATTTTTAAAAGAAAAAATAAACATATAAAACGTTTGTCAAGTACATATTACTTATAAAGACAAACTGATATACCAAATTATAAGGACACTAAATTGTGGGTTTACATAGGCAATATGAGTTTAAAAATTTATTAGTCTATAAAATAATAAAGATACAATGTACTATACATTACTTTATACTGCACATTGTAGCTTTATTTTTCATTATTTTGAACATTTTAATTATTTGGAGTACAGATTTAAAAACCTATCTTCCATGACTAGGTATAAAATTATTGGTAGATTTGGCTTCTGATGAAAAAATGATATTATGTGTTGGGATATTTGGCTTTTGTCTCTTTTTTAAAAATGACATATATATATATATATATATATATATATATATATATATATATATTTATATATATATATATATGTCTCTTTGTCTCTCCATACAAGGGTATTCCATGGTATGCAATGAATCTGGAGTAATTCTTAACTGGAATCCCCTAAATAAAAGTGTTAGTAAGGCAGACAGGTGGGAGAGTATGTCCACATACATCATCACCTGGCCCTTGAAATGAAAAATCTTCGTCTTGAAAGGTGAACAGCCCAAAGGAGGTTCACTTTGTCATCATGGAGGAAGGCGTTTTATAGCCTACTATATTAATTCTTGCCCAGCAATGTCAAAAGAAGGATTGAATATTTTACGTGACCTCAAAGCATTCTTCTTGGCTTAAATAAAGAAATATTTTCAACATACTCTGAGAATTATTTTTCACTTTCCCATGATTATAGTTCTTATGGTGTATTTGATGAGACTATAATATTCACCAAAAATTCTAGTAAGCAGAGAGATAAAGGGATAACCCATAGTAAAAGAAATCCAGTATCAGATGGCAAACACAGGGACGGAGCATGAGATGTTCCTAGTGACACCTCAGGCAAAAATATTTCTAAGATTAGACCCAGTTACATATTTTTATTGTCCATTCTCTAAACATATTCTATTCCATACAGGGAATTGTTCTCCAGGGGCATCTACTGAAAGCATGTACAAAAGAAATGAGGCTAGGTTTATTAATTTACTTTCTTCACAACTGAATAGCCATGGCTTTATTCTCTCATTCCCCTTGGCTCTACTTTGCTCCTTTCTTTAATAACAGTAAATGTGAAAAATAAGGATTTGTTTTATTCAGCTCATTTCACTGGGAGTTGCTGTAAGGAAGATGAGATTTGAAGACATTCACCATAATGTATAGGATATCTGGATTCACTTTACTGATGATGCGGTATCATTGTAAATGACTCACTATGGGATGTGCAGCTTTATTAGAGCATTAAGTCTTGAACTCCTGACTCCCAGTGAGTGGCACGAATAATGTTTAGGAGGAACTGCTGAGGTCTGTAAGTGGTGTTCCTTTTCCAATGCTTGCTTGTCTGGGCATGAGAGCTTGTTCACAAATATAGCAATAAAAATATGATACTTTGGTACGTTTTCCATAATACAGAAATGTATTTTAATGGAAAAGCTAATTCATATAGTAACATGAACACATTAAATGAAAATCTAGAATGCTGAGTCTCTCATGGAGATGCTGAAAATAAAATGAGAAATGGTCAAGGTATTTATTTCTATGTCATGTGGTAATGTAGGATGTAGAACACATTAGACACAAACACACACTCACATATGTGAAAAATTTATGTGCATATGTATATTTACATACCTACAGGTTTCCACATGTATATGGTGTCTTTGAAGGAAAGAACATATTAATAAAGTGTTGAAGCACACTTTATTTTGATAAATTAATTCTATATTTTCCTGTGAAGTAACATTTAACCTGAGACATAAAGCTTAGAAAAATTTCTTGCAGAATAAATGGAGACCTTAAAGAAAAGTCTGTATAAAGGTATACCATTTTAATGCTATTTTAAAAATGATTTGTAAATCATTTCATGTGTTCTATGAACATTTTACTCTGTCTCCAGAGATTTTAATAAGATTTTTTAAAATCCTACACAGCTAGCAGGACATTGAAATGATTTTAGTATTTGATGAAGAGAAGAGTTTAAACTTAGTATCTTCAGAATATGAAAACTATTTCTTTTACTAGTCTACTATTATCAAAATAACAATATGATTCTTAAAATATAGATATTGAAAATTTCAAAAGATTACATTAACAAATGAACAAAAATCTTTGAAAATTATATTTCACATAAGACTAAAGTTCCCTTGGGCATACCTCACATCTAGAAGCATTGCTTTTTTCTCTCGTGTCACACATTTTTATGACACACTTCATGTGTACATCTCTTGAATATGTGATTTCAAATTATAATACATGTAATATTATTTAACTTATAGTGATTATTGTCTCAATATGTTGCAATTAAAGTACTCATTTAACTGGAACTACATGTATATGCCACTCTGTTCAGCTTAAGTGATGAATGTATTTTATTTTGAATATCTGCCTGGGAACATGATTTCATCACATAGAATACTTTCAATTTTTACACAAATTTTAATAGCTAAAATATCTTATGTATGCAAATAAAATAGGAACAGTTTAGTGAAAATGATAATAAAAGATTGTGCAAAAAGATTTATAAAAGCCCTGGTTAGTAGAATGAACTATGACATTATTTCATAATTGTTAATCCATTAACAAAAAAGGATGAGAGGTAGACCTTACTAGAGAATTAGGATACAGAAATCAATTTTGATTTTTAAAACGCAAATTTATTTAAAATTTGATTATTACTTATTAAAATAAAAATGCTTATTATTACCTAAAATAAGATATAAATAGAGCAATCTCAAAGGCAAGATCTAAAAACAGTAAATTAAGAAAACTTCCAAAGAACATACCAAGAAAGAAAATAAAGAAAGAATATTAAAATTGAGCACTAGAGACACAAGTCTCACAGTAAATTTAGTGTTCATCAAATTGTATTCCTTAAATAAGAGGAAAGAAATAAATTATTTTAAATTATGACTGTCTTTCCAAAGCAAATCAATCTTTCTTTCTATCATCTTTCCTTCTTAGCATTTGAAATACTATGGTGAATTTCAAATATCATGTGGTTAGAGTATTGAAAATCAAAATTGAATGGGAAATCTTAGAAGTAGTGAGGAAAACAATTTTTAAAAGAAGAACATACTAGAGAATTTCCTTGTTACAATGACAAAGTATCTAACCAGAAACTACTTAAGGAGTGTTGAGTTTACTTCACTTTGTAATTTGAAGTCACAGTTCATCCTGGCATGGGAAGCAAGACAGCTGGAAAACTAATCAGCTGGTCACATTGTGCCTGCCTTCCATGGGGAAGCTGAGAAAGCTGAACGCGGAAAAACTGGCTTTCTCTTTTTCAGTCAGTCTGGAACACAGGACTATAGATGGTGCTGCCCAGATTCAGATGGGTCAGAAATATTGTCTATGATATGACCAGAGATTTTTTTTAACATGGGATTCTGAATCACATAATTTGGTAAAATTACCAATCATAAGTAGCAATAAGAGAACAGCATCCAAGTCCTAAACAGAGGAATGACATTTGCAAGATGGGCACATGATTTACAGTTCCAGATATTGCTTAGAATACCAAAAAAAGAAAAAAGAAAAAAGTGAATGACAAGAATATTCAATTAAAGGTGTCAAAGAGAATTTACCACCTGAAAAACCTTCCATCCTTGGACTAGGAAGAGCCAGGAAGATGAAGAAAGGAAGAAAATGATTGTGAGTTGGGGTATGAAGAACAACATGTAATGATAAATATGCATGCAATTTTTATAATGAAACCAATTACTAAAACCTTAAAAAAGGAAGTGACCTCATTAATAATCAAAACAAATACTGAAAATAATGTGTGCTAAATGAAACATGTTGGTGATAAGGAATTAAGAAAAACTCCGATATAATTTTTAAGCACAGCTTAAATAGTAACCTTTTCAATAATAAGTAATATCCTGTGTGATTGCAGGTATATGTAGAAACTGAAGAGCATTTAAAAAAATATTTTATTTATTCATTTTCAAGCAGAGAGATACAGGAGATAGATGATGATGATGATGATGATGATGAGAGAGAGAGAGAGAGAGAGAGAGAGAGAGAGAGAGAGCATCAAGGCCATCACCTTGTGAATCTGGCCTATGTGGGTACTGGGGAATTGAACCAGGGGCCCTAGGCACTGGAGATAATTGCGTTAACCGCTGAGCCATATCTCCAGCACCTGAAGAGCATTTAAAAATAACAGCAAATAGTATTTTTGTGCTTTACAAGTTTACCATTTTAAAATGTGTGGGGAACAGAAAAAATGTATTAAGTGATGATAATTCAAAAGTAAGAGCTATAATCTAGAGGCACTGCTAACAAGATAGCAAATGAATCTGTAAACACACTTAAACTGCAATGCTATACACCACAAGTATGACTGAGTGAAGCAGACTGTACATGTCAAGAGTTGATAAGGATGTTAAAGGCATTTTTCACATTTGTCAATGTACCACTACCAGTTTGGAACATTACTTGGCAAGTTATTTACTAAAGCTGAACATATGCATGTCTGAAGAAGCAGTGTTTCTATTCTTAGGAATATAACCAGAAAGTATGCATGCATTCATATAAGTAGTCAGAATAACTAAAAACTGGGGTAGTATGCTGAAATACATTCATTAATTATTTTAATATTAAAATGTATATTAGCAAACTACAATTGATCTTGACAACAAAGATGACATGACTGTATTTCATAAAAAGTAGTCAGAAGTCAACAGGTTTTATGTAGCTGTTCACATAAATGGCACTACCAATTTGTTACTTTGGAGGTCAATATTATGATAGCACGTTTTAGAAGAAATAGCAACTGGATATAGCTTTCTGAGGTTTTGATGGGTGTTTTACAGTTCTGATAATATATTTTGCATGCTCATATGCTAAAAATGTATTGAAAACTTTCAAATCTATGTGCTAATTACATAATATTTACAAGTCTAATGTAAGAATGCTAACATTATGCTTACATTCATGATCCTAGAAAAAAAATATATTGCTTCTGGGTTGCCATTATCCAAACAAGTAGGTTTTCATATGGCTTATTCACAATATCCTAAATTTTGATTAACCATTCTCCATTGCTTCCCTTACTCAATCCATTCATCTTACTACACTTAGGCCATTGCACCCCCAGTAACCTCCTCATCTACTTACATGTATGCAACAGCCTCCTCTCTCTTCCCTACCATATAGCATCCATCTTTCTAGCTTCTTGGCCTTTACTACTGACTTTTACTCACTACCTTAGAGATACTTGCTCATCTATGTTTATTGTACTTCTATTCACATTAACCAGGAGAAATGAATTGACCTGGAAAGGAGTATACTATGTGAGGTACCCAGGTTCAGAAAGCCAAATGCCACATGCTCTCTCTCATATGTGGAACCTACAAATGTTCATATTTTTATGTGGTTTAGAGTGTAAATTATTTTGATAAGATAATGTGTTTGATTTTTCATATTAATTGATTGGTATATGTGTGTATTTTTGTAAGTGTATGTTATTTTAATTGTATTGTGACTTTCATAATGTTTGAATATTTTTAATACTAGCCATAAAATAATATTTTTAGGATTGATTAAATCTGTGTTAAGCTACTTTGAGAATTTTGTAAAATGTGTAACTTGGTTTTGTTTCCCATTGTCATATTTCATGATACATATTCATTGGAAGATGAAGTGTAGTTTATCAGGTGGTATGAATATATTTTTCCAAGGGATCTTTGTGAGTAATCAGAAATGGTCTTATCTCCATCATTATCTTTATAATTTTACTGAGTGAAAAATACCTACCACAGGATAATTTTCTCTCACATTATTTGTTGGGCTCTAAACTTTTAATTTGGGGTTTATGAGGCAAAACATTTTTCATTTTTAAAATTAATTTTAATTATTTATTTGAAAGCAGAGAAATAGATAAGAGAGAGAGACAGAGAGAATGGGAGTGCCAGGGCCTCTAGCTGCTGTAAAGGAACTCCAGATGCATGTGCCACTTTGTGCATCTGGTTTATGTTAGTACTGGCAAATCTAACTTGGATAGCTAGGTTTTGCAGGCAAGCACCTGAATCACATAGCCATCTTTCCAGCCTAAGATAAATTTCTTAATACAACCACTTTTTGTTGTTGTTGTCGTTATTATTATTGTTGTAGTTTTTGTAGCCCAGGCTCACCTTGAACTCAGTCTGCAGTCCCAAACTGACCTCAAAGTCACAGACATCATGATACCTCCACCTCCACAGTGCTAGGATTAAAGGCATGTACCAATAAACTGTCACATGCAACAATTTTTTCTCCACCCCCAGCCAATTTACAATCATTTTTATGTTTTTTCCAATAATAAATTACCACTACTCCACAATTGGAATTACATTGCCAATAATTGAATATTAATGACTAAATGAAGCCAGAAGGGACAAAATGATATTTACAAATGTAATAAGTTACAGTGTTCAAAACTGAATCATATAATTTCATGAGTTTCTATTGCCTTTTGGTAAATGCCCTAGATATGTTAACTTTAACTCTTGTAATTGTAAACCCATGTTCATGTGAGTTGTGAGTGCATCATCACATGGCATGCTGCCTGTGGAATCCAGACAGTAGCCTTGGGTGTCACTACTCAGTTATTGTCCCCCTGTTTTGTTTCTTTTTAAAAATATTATTATTATTATTATTAATTTATTTTAAGCATATATATATATATATATATATATAGAGAGAGAGAGAGAGAGAGAGAGAGAGAGAGGAGAGAATGTGCACACTAGGGACTCTAGCTCTGACAAATGAACTCCAGATGATGCATGTATGCATGTGTCACTTTTGGCATCTGGCTTTATGTAGAATATGGGAAATAAAACCTGGGTATTTAGAGTTGGCAGTGACCCACCTTAACCTCTGAGTCATCTCTCAAGACCTGCCCCCTTCTTTTGGAGACAGGTTTTGAATTAGATTTTCATTGGTGGGTCCAAATTCTTAGCAAAATACAACTTAAGAAAGGCAAGGTTCACTTGGTCTTATAAGTTAAGTTACAATCTGTCATGACGTCAGGAGCCAGAGACACCTGGTCATATTTAGTCCTCAGAGATGAATGGTATTTCATCTAATTCCCTCTATTTTAATAGAGTCAAAACCCTAGCAAACGGAATGGTGCTGGACACAGTTAAGTTATATTCTCACCTCAATTTCATCAAGATGATTTCTTGCCCGGTTTGCCAGAGGCTCCTCAATCTGGATAACCACTCACACTTTCCTAGGTGATACTAGGTTCTGTTAATTTGACAATCACTGTAAATCATCCCAGGGTCTCCTGGAGGTAGCCTGTACCTAGACTAGTCTGGTTAGCCAGTGAGCCCAGGAACTCACCCACCTCCACTTACCCAAAGCTGAGATTAACAGTATTTGTCATGGTGTTTGTAACATTATTTGGGGGGTTTTGATGGTCAAAATCTGGCCCTCATGCTTTTCAAGAAAGCATTTTAACCAAGAAAGGAGGGCTTGTGTAATGGAGGATCCTGGGCCTGGGGGAGACAATAAACAGCTTTCAAATTCGGCCAATTTTCCACTTAGTGAGGGGGACCCTAGTTTTATACAGTAAGCTCCCGAGGAAGCTGAGGGCACCACCTGGTATGAGGGACCATGAATAGAATGGGAGGAAGCATAACCTCCATAATAATTGAGGTCTGGCCCTGGAACCAAGCTAGGTCAGTTTGCCCAAGGATCGTTTCCTGATCCAGACGGTCCACGGAGGAGGATATCCAACTGACTGGGGATGGGGAGGGGGGCAATGAGGAATTGGGGATAACAACTCATTGTTGGCCCACTAAACAATGTAACTCATTATGGACAATAAAAAAAAATTAGTTGAGGCCAGGCTCCCCTCTGGCGTGGGTCTCTTGAGTTCCTCGCGGGAGGTTTTGCAGGTTCGGTGTCCAGCGGGGCATGCATGGGGCTGTCTGCAAGCCTAGAGGGTCATCCCAGGTCCCCCACCACCAACTGGGCTGCTTCTGCCCTCCTGCCTGGGATGGAGCTGACCGAGGTGCTGAAGCCGCCGACTCTGGCTGAGCTGATCCTTGAGTCCTGCACCAGTTTTTCATAGCCAAAGAGGTCAACTTGGAGGAGGTGCACACCTTCCTGGAAGCGAGCGACTCTGCCAAATGGGCGCTCTACGCCAAGTTCTACCAGTGCAGGTGTTGCAGTCAGCTTTCTAGTTGCTGCGCAGAAAGAACCCAAGCAAAAGCGGCTTGTGGAGGAATGGGTTTATTTGGCTTACAGACTCGAGGGGAGACTCCATTCTGGCAGGGAAAACGATGGCATGAGCAGAGGGCTGGACATCACCTCTGCCACAGCACTGCAAACAGCGGCAGGAAGGTGTGCCAAACACTGGCAAGGGGAAGCTGGCTTATAACCCCATAA
>PVHP010002832.1:0-66286 GCA_004024765.1 Zapus hudsonius | reverse complement strand
ATTGTTTGTGGGGGACACCTGTATCAAACCATGACAGCAGGTATATTCGAAATCTGGTGGATCAAGAAAATGGGAAGTTTAACCTGATGATTCTGTTGGGGTGAAGGCCATGGCAGCAGTATCCATGATCACAGGGACTCCCACTGCTTTCTGAAGATGCTTCAAGGAAATCTGAAGGAGACACTATTTGCCTGGCCTGACAAGAATAATCCAACGAGATGGTCAAGAAGTCTGAAAGAACCTAGAGGGAGAACCAGTGTGCCTACATTAATGATTCCATCGGGTTACATCCAGTAGAGAATGTCAGCCACACAGAACCTGCTGTGAGCCTTCACTTGTAAAGGCCACCTTTTGATATGTGCCAGAGTCACCATGACCTTCCACAGCAAGTTTGGAGTCAGGCCTCCATTTCCAACTTCAGGGTCACTGGAGAACAACTAAGGTGCAGGAACCCAGCAAGCATTTGCTTCCCTGGGTGCTCAGTGTTTGCCTTGGACAGAAAGGCTGCCGGCCACTTGCTGCCTAGTAGTAACCTGAAGAAGCCCACCCTAGACCTCCTGTAAGGCAGATGCTGATGAGAAGGAATTGAGGAAACAGTGCTGAGCCCCAGGGAAGAAAAATGACGTTAAAGAAAAAAAATCTTGTGATTTTTAGAGATCAAATCAAATTCCCCTCCTTGCTCTTCTGTCCTCTTAATTCCATTGGCTTGGGTGGGATAAAACCTTCAAAACACTTTGGTCTCCAAGTTTTAATTATCATTAAGTAAAAACAAGAAACTACAAACTATCAAATGCCCATTTTGTTACATAGAGGACTAAATGTAGAGATCATTAATATAGTTGTATGTTCTTAATATTTGAAGAGAGTTTTTAGAATCTACAAATAATATTTTTTGATCCTGATTTACAAATTCCTAGGGTGTACAGAATAAAGGAGCTTGGGCGGATGAGATGGCTCAGTAGTTAATGGCACTTGCTTTCAAAGCCTGTCATTGCCAACCTGGGTTTGATTCCCCATTACCCATGTAAAGCTTATGTCCAAAGTGGCACATACGTCTGGAATTCATTTGCTTGGAAAACCAAGAAACTTAAGGCAGTTTGTCACTTGGTCATAAAGGGTAGAAGTTTAAGGAGTATTAGCACTTGTACCCAAATCTCCTACGAACCAAAACATAGACCCACATCTAATGTGTCCCATGATGATGGTCAAAGATTTTGTACTGCCAAGACTGACAAATCTCTTTAATAAAACTGGATTTGAGCACAAAAAGAATAGTTGCTCAGGCCTGAATCTCCCTGTCCCAGTTATTGGTTCCTTCACGAACTGAGCTGTTGATCAAAGAGACACATGAGATCCCAAAAATGTGACAGACTTCTGTCAAAGCTCTTGAATTGGTCAATAATATTTGGAGAAAGCAGAGACCACTGATATACAATATAGACAGTTGTCACAAGAATGCTGAACACATGGATGTATGGAAGAGACCAACAAGCCAAGAAATGCTCATCTGTGCAAAAGTGGTACTAAGCTGCCTAGGGTGATCAGTGGCTTACTGATTGGCTAAGAGATCCACTTAATGACTAGGAACTGGGATCCATGGCAAAATCCTATGGGGAACAAGAACTCGGGCTCCTAGGGGAAATTCCCACTACCAGCTAGGTAGAGAGAGGCTACACCCATTAGGAGCTAGCCAAAACAGCAATATTGTCTCATTTAACCTATATTGATCTCACTGTCAACTCCACCAACAAGTCATCATTGGATGAAGGCTGACATCCTGGCAGGAGACAAACCACCCCTGTCCTTCACACAAGGCCCAAAAGAAACCTATGCAAAAGTGAGGAGACAAACAGGAGACCAATCACCACACAAAGTCTGATAACCTATGAAAGGTCAATGGAGAGAGACACCAAGAATAGCCATCACAACCCAGGGCAAAGATCCAGAGGTACTTAAGATCTCAACATTAAAGCAGACTCAAAACTCACCCACTATATCTCAGGGAACTGAGTGGAAGAGGGGGCAGAAAGAATATAAAAGCCATGGTGGGAGAGAATATCCAGAGACATTGCCCCCCTCAGCAACAATACACAAAGGGGAATGAAAAAAGAAAGAAAGAAAGAAAAACTGGCTTCCTGTGGTGCAGTTCATAACCCCCTAACCTATGGACAGATCCAGTATGCACAGGGAGGAAGGACCTCAGTGGAGGAAAATGGGGACACATTCACAAGTTTGGCTCATATAATGTATATAATACTTACTCATAATAAAGATTTTAAAATGAACAATAAAATAAAATTCCAAATAGTAAAATTTTTGTAAAACCATTATATGTTTAAAGACACATTTTAAGTCAGTATAGATGCAAAGATTAGAATGTATAGCTATAGAGTAAGTGTGGTAATGACTGGCAAAAGATGAAAAATAAGGAGCTACAAACAGCCTTGCCCAATTGATTAAAATGTGTGACTTATTCTGACAGATAAGTAAAAAATATACATTTTACATGTGAATAATACAGTGACTTTATGTTTTAAAATATGGCATAATAAAATTCTATATATGTATGTAATACATATATATATATATATATATATATATATGTATATATAAAATCTATGACATAGATGGTTTCATGTTTTATGTGTATAGTATTTAACTCAGGGATAATTTACTCTAATTTTAGGATCCCTTGAAGCAACATTGTTTACTTATAAAACATGTCACAGGCAAGAACGCTAAGAGGCATCACCTTCTCAGCATCTTCAGTGCTTCTACAGAAATCAGTTCTCTTTCTTTCTTTACTATACTCAGTGGGTGCTCTGCAGACACAAGTAACCATCCACACTATTAAAAATACTGCTAACTATAATGTGAAGTCTGGTAATTACTTTTGCACCTCACACCTTATAAAAGAAAACTTGATACAGTTTAAAAATTGACCTTGTGGTACTTTTCTGTGATGAACAATGATGCAATGTATATTCTTTATAATGTGTGCTACTTATATGATTAATATTATTTTGTTTACCAGCCTTAAGTACAAATCACATTAATATAAAGAGACAGACTTTTATTTTCTTTCTTTTTGGTACTGATCTGCTCCTTCTTACAATACATCCCAAATATGTCCTCTTTAAGGGCTGCTTTCATTATGCCATAATGAGGTGATGATACTTTTGTCTCTGATGATAGAACTCAGGTACTCCTGTCACCTGCCAGGTGTCAGAATCCTTGCTGGAGATGATGGTTTTCTCAGATAGTAAGCACTGTATATACATGGCTTGCTAAATTGAAAACGTTTCCTGAATCACAAGGATTTGATAGCTCTAAAGAAATGAATTTAGAGTCAGTTTCCCACTAAGAACATCCAAACACACTGAAAACAATGAAAAAAGAAAAAGAAAAGATTCTCTTTAAATTCTTTTGATGGCTACAGAAGTAAGAGAGATTTGTAGGGCTAAGCATTAATCTGGAGAAGTGATGTTCTGAGTTGAAAATCAACATTTCCCAATGCTGTGGCAATAGAAGGGGATTGTCTGAATCTGGATCCACTTCATGAGGCAAGGCTTCCTGAAATATCAGCCTGCAGCTAGGCTGGCACTCCTGCCACATTCTTCCCCAGACCTTTCCTTCACTCCCACCTGCACTTTTTGAACATAGTAAACAATTTGCACAATGATTATTTGCACAATTAACCTCCCTTGTGCTGCTTCCGAAGAATACAAGCTTAAGGCAGGCATCACACTTTGTATTTTATAAACTAAATAATAGAAAATCCTGAAGGAAGCAGAAGGGAAAGGGCAGAAGCTTTAACATAGCATCATGCAGCCACTACCTCATTAGAAAGGTGACATAAAGTGTTCAGAGACTGCTTCTAAATCTTAAAAGAAAACAATTGACCTAGATTTCTTTACACTGCATTTTCCTTTCTTTAAATTACTGGTGTGTGTGTGTGTGTGTGTGTGTGTGTGTGTGTGTGTGTGTGTGTCAGGAGACAATCCCTGGGGTGAGTTCACTGGTGAGCATGGGTGCCTGGCTGGCTCATAAGCACTGGTGTTCTCCTTTCTTCAATATCCTCCTCACTCCATGATGTCAGGGTTACAAAAGTTCCACAGCTCCCACTTTACTTCTTAGATTCTGGGACCTGAACTCAGACACTCAGATCACCAGCTTTTACTGAGCCATCTCCCCAGCCTTGCTGTTTCCTTTGTAGTGTGAAGATGAACCACACATATTTTGAGAGTAAAGAATATTTTCAATGATGAAATAATTTATCATTAACAAATTGACAACTACTCCACTGGGAAGGAAAATTTTTGCAAGAATCCTAAAGGAAATGCGTAGCTGAAGCATTGTATTTACACTGGACTCTGACAGCTTATGAAGACATTCATGTTCACAGATGACTTAGCAATACGAAAAAAATCAGATAATAATGCCAAATGTGTAGTCATGCATCAAACATGAAAAAAAGTATGTCACCAGGGATATACTATCTCTTTCTTGTTATTTTGATAGTTCAGCCAAGGGTTCCCTTGTTAGAATACACACCACATAGTTTAAATTAAAATTCTGGCTTGGCATAGTTGTGCACACCATGAATCACAAGGCTGAGGTAGAGGAGTGTTATGAATTTGGGGCCAGCTTGAGGTACAAGGTGAGCCCATCCTTCTTCAAAAATAAAATTAAAGAAAAAAACTTCATTTTTTTGTAGACTTTGCAATACTGTAGTTATTATTTCAAAACTATTATTTCAAAGATATGAGGACATATATCCTAAAGCATTGAATATTTACTGAATGTGATGATTTTGGTTCATCTCATCATGAGAGTATGAAGCAAGAAAGCAAGAATATAACTTCTGCTTTATCTATGCACATATGAGAAGAGCACTGGGAAACATATCAGAAAAGAGTGAAGAGTTGTGCCACTCCTGTAACAAGGAACTCAAAGGAAAGCAGAGCACCGTGCCTTCTCCAGCCATTATGAATATTGGTACCCTGTGTCCTCATAGCCTTTCTACTAGGAAGTCTTGTCACTTGCAAGTATGCTCAATTTCTTTTTCATTCACTATATTACTGCCTACCAACTCTCTTAAAACTAAAGAATTGGGTCCCCTTGGTTTGTCTCACATAATACTGTGTACAGAATAGAGATCAAACACAGTTTCAAGTGTAGTGAGGGAGGCTGCAACAGGTAGAATCCATGGCATCTGCTCACAGAAGCTATGTAGGTCAACCTGTAGTGTAATTTGAGATCTGTGAACAAATGTTCCATATGCTAGAACACAAATTTACCATGAAATTAAATACAACTGTGATTTTCTGTAGCTAGAAAATCCTTGTAAGTTTTAACATTAAACAACATAAATTTATATGCCATAGATAAAGTGAGAGAAATAAAACCTTGAAAATTTACAAGCAAAACAAAAATGAGGAGCCAGAAGACATATGAGATGTAATTATTGACACTACAAGAAAAAAGTATTCTATTATTCTATTGACCAATGGATATGTTGGTGATATAAGAATAGGAAGATCAAAGAAAATATTGGAAATGAAATATATTGCTCTATATACTGTCTCATACTGCAGACCATTACATTTAATGAAGACCCATTGAATCATGGTGGAATTTACACTAATAGCTATGAACCTGACAATTTACAGTTCTTTTCTACAAATTCTGTATCTGATAAAATATTTTTCCTTTGGTTGTTCCTTAACTGATTCCAAATATGTTTTAAATATGTTTATGATTATGAGCATATTAAGCATCTGTTTGTGTCTGTCTCTGTCTGTCTGTCTCTCCATCTGTCTATCATCTCCCTAGCACTCTTCTACTCTTAGGACACAAACGCATTTTCCACTTCACAAGAGGGTGTTCCAAAGCACTCCTCCCCATTTTCTGACTCTCTCATTCTTTCCATTACTTCATACTCAATGTTCTAAAAGCCTTGATATTATAGAATATATCTTATATAATATTATAGAAATATCTTCTATAGTATTCAGTACAAAACTGATACTTCTTCTCAGTATTTGATGAGTTTTGAGTTTCTCCAGTTGTGCCTATCCTTTCCAAAAAGAAGCTTTGTTGTCAAAAAATTGTGCATTTTCCTCTAAATCTATATACGTATATTCAAATAAACTGCAGTAACAAACTTTGGTTTATATTTTAAAATTCATGCTATTTACCATCACTTCATAAACTCATACAAATTATTATTGCTTTATAGACTAAAGTGAGGAGCAGGAAGCTAACCCAAATACAAAACCAGTAATACTTAGCTTATGTAGATAAAGTGGCAATAAACAAGATATGGATGTGCAAACACGTCTGTATATAACTCTTAGTTATTTAAGGCCAATGGCAAGAACAGGGAAATATGAAGAAGAGGGGAATTGTGTGGATGATGGTGAACAGGAATTAATAAAAACAAATTTGTGAAAAATATAAATTAAATAAAATATCACAAATAACGTAAATGGTCTATATACCTTAATCCAGCTTGTTTCAAAAATATATTCAGGAGTTCTTATCTTTAGCATATGTTACAGTCAGCTTTGTAGTTGCTGTGCAGAAAGAACCCAAGCAAAAACGGCTTGTGGAGGAATGGGTTTATTTGGCTTATGGACTCCAGAGGAGACTCCATCCTGGCAGGGAAAACGATGGCATGAGCAGAGGGTGGACATCACCTCTGCCACAGCACTGGAAATAGTGGCAGGAAGGTGTGCCAAATACTGTTAAGAGGAAGCTGGCTTATAAACCCCATAAGCCCGCCCCCAACAACACTGCTCCATTGAGTTTGTAAAACCCAAACTGCCATCAGCTGAGGATCGATTACCCAGAACACATTCATTTGTTTGTGGGGGACACCTGGATCAAACCATGACATCATATAAATTACATTTGTTGAAACTTTCAATTCTGATTTACATAAATTAACTCTTCTATGGATTTTGTTTGAACTAGGGAGATGAAGAAATTTACATTAATTTAATTTTTGCAGGCAGCAACTTAAACCTTTTTATCTCTTTAGGGAAATGAGAAAGTTTTTCATGCTAGTTGGTAGCTTAGTTCAAACATTTCTTATTATGATCTTTACTATGCAAATGGAATTGGAATCTATGTACATGTTGAACCTCCAAAAAGCTCTTTATAAAAATTTTATAATGAGCTTATTGATTAATTACTATCATCTAACATTTCTATTAAAATACGGAAATATATTAATGCAACAAACCGTTTTCAACTCCTATTTTAAGATATTGTCATTTTTCATGTTTTAGTTTGTGTATTTCTAATAATGCCGCGTTATGTTAAATGTACATTATATTTATATTGCAGTACATCTATATATAATATTATTTCTAATATAACAATAGTAATACTAGTCTCCTTTAACTTAGGAAAATATTTTCACTAACATTGCATATTATAAATACTTGTAATGAAAGTAAAGCATTTAAAACTAAATCCATTTAATTTAATTTTACAGTGGAACAGAATAAAAAGAAAAGATATAATTTACTTAATTTTATTTGCAAGAAGAGAGAAAGAGAGAGAGACATACAGAGAGAGAACGGCATATCAGGGCCTCTTAACACTACAGATATATTCTAGATGCTTGTTCCTCTGTGTGCATCTGGCTGTATATGGGTGCTGTGTCATGCTTTGCAATTGAGCGACTTTAAACGGTGAGCCATCTCCACACACCCAAAGATATGAGCTTTTTTAAATGCATCCAAATCCTTTAACAGACCAGTGTTTCCTGTTTTCTTATAGTTTATCACATGAAATTATCCCATATAATTATTAGTTACTAAGATTTAGTGTTCAAAGAGCTACAAACCATGCTATCTATCCAATTCAGTCAAGTTCCGTCACTGAGGATAAAGAAAATTATTAAACTATGAAAATTTGCAATATTTCTCAGTAAAAGCAGCATCTCCAAATAACTATACTCTCAAAATGAAAAGAAAAATGAAGAGGGATTGAAAAACTACAAAAACCACTTATTGCTTTAAAAATGTTCTATGATTTCAATTTGCATTATAAATCCATGCAATGTCACCTAAAGGAAAGGGTTAGCTATAGCAGAGTTGGGTAAAATACAACTTTGTAAAAGTGAATGGAAACACATGAAGGACTCAACAGATTGCCTGGAATCAGTTCAAGTACAAGTCTGTTCTTTGTTCAGACCTACTAAAATAGAAGCTGATTGTAAAGGACTGGTTTCAGATAGTTTATCTGACATTTAAAGCAAATTACTATGAATTTTACAAAAAAACATTAAAGAATACATACTAAAGTCTGATGTCTATTGAAAAACAGCATGATAATTTTCATTCTTAATAGTAGTCTAAAATCTTATTAAAATTGAGATTACTGTGGAAGAAAGTATAACCCAGTTTTGACCATTGAACTTTATACGTTTTTTTCATTCTTTGTAATAGTATTTGAAATTAATGACTTGTTTCATTATCATGATTTGGTGATAAGTTGCTAAGATCTACCTCCAGTGCTGGATTCATTTACATTAGCATTACTTCCTCCTTCAGTATACTTGAGTTACATGTCTTCTGTTTTAAATTGGTTTTTGACTTGGGTATATGCAAAGGACCAAGTTCATAACTGTCATTCTCAAATATATATAATTAAAAATATTTTATTTATTCATTTTTAAGCAGAGATACAGAGAGAAAGAGAGAGAGAGAATGAGAGAGAGCGAGCACCAGGGCCACCACCTTGTGGGTCTGGCCCACGTGGGCACTGGGGAATCGAACTGGGAGCTCCAGGCACTGGAGGCAAGTGCCCCAACTGCTGAGCCATCTCTCAAGCCCATATAATTTTTATTTATACGAATATAAGCTTTCAGGAAAAAATATTTATCAGTTTATGTCAGCACACTATGGCTAAGGTTTGCTGTCAATTTTGGGTGGGTCTCTGTGGATGTTTATAGGAAGGCAGCCTCTCAGTAGGGGCCAGGATGTAAGGAAGCTTAAGGAAGCTAGAAATGAACATTCCTTCCTGGGAGGTCACTTTCATCTTGAGATGAGCTTATTGGTGTATTCATGACCTCGTCCTGGTTGTCATGACCCCCACAAGACCTGAAAAGTGATGAGCCCATCAACATTTTGACACAGAGATGAACCAGGACAAAGAGAATGAGAACTAAATACAGAAGACTACTTGGGAGGATGAGGGTGCTCACTGGAATAAGTGTGCTGGAACAGGGGACAAAAAATTAATTAGGAAAGAAATGTGATCAAGTTTTAGTATGTGTATGTATGAAAATGGTCAATAAAATGTTTTTTTTTAATTTAAATCTCCTCTAAAATATTGTTCCCATTAAAACACAATATGTGAACCCTTATTAAGCTGTCACAATGTTAGAATTCAAAGTTTATTTTCATTTAATTCCCAAATACAATTCATCAGTTGATTACTGTGCTGCCTATAAGCCAATATGTACTATGATTTGAAACATAATTCATACTAGAGGATGATCTTGAATTCTTAGTCTAGGATTTTAAAGAAGTCAAATTAAGGTGAAACTCTAATGTAACAACTATATAGATGTTAATAAAATTAAGAGGTTTTTTTATGGCCTCCTTGAGTTTCTTAGAATCTTTTTTAAATTTACTTGAGAGACATAGAGAGAAAGAGACAAAGGGGAGCGAATGGGCATGCTGGTTCTTGCTATGCAAACTCCAGATGCGAGCACCTCTTTGTGTGTCTGACTTGATGTGGGCATAAGGAATTGAATCAGGGCCACTAGACTTTGTAAACAAGTGACTTGTGTTTCAGTTTCTGAATGATCTGAGTAACTTATTTTTTCATACTTCCTGCCATTCTACCTTCAAGCAAACTCTTTTTTTTATCTCCAGAAGAGAAGAAACTTTATTTTTGTATCCTTAACACCTCAATTACAGACTAAAAATTGTCTGGTATTTTAATTACAGAATTTTTAAGTTGATGGATGAAATAACCTGATAATCATGTCTTTATTGCAATTCTCTGAAAAGAACAAACTCTACTGCCCCAATTTTGTCAAACTTATGATTTTTTTGTTGTTGTTATTGTCATAGTAGATGATAAAAATACTGTAGCTTAATATATTTGCCAAAAAAGCATTCATGGTTAAAATGTGCTGTTTGATTTATAACACCTCTTTTAATAAACATATGATGTCTAACTTTTTTACAGGCTAAAGATAGCATAGTGGGGAAGTAACATGCAAAAGAGGATATTATTTTTTTCACTGTATGAATAAATTATTAAAATAAACAGAAAAAGCATTAGTTTAAAATTTTCATCTTAAGATTTTTTTACCCTTTAGATATCATTAATTTAATATTTGCATTGTACTGCATCCTACAACTTATTGTATGGATGTCTTAAACAATATTATTTCACACAATACTTATTAAAATCAAAGGTTAAAAGCAAAGACCTAACTAACCATTTCCTTCAGTTAAGGAAAAGAATATCCACATGGTTGTCTAGAAACTTCAGAGTCTCCCAGTGTAATGACAGTCTTAGGTAAATACTCCATTGAATTTCTTTTTTTAATTTATTTTTAATCATTAGAAATTTTAATTTGTGAACATATGGTGCTTTGATCCTGTTCACATCAGCTATCCATTTTTATTCAGTCTTGATGGCTGCCCATTTCCTAACAACTTCTTACACCCTCCCTAAATACATATTAACCACTAGAGTACTGTGATTGAGCCTGAGTGTCAAGGTTTATTCCTCTCCCTTTGTAATATATTCATAGGATATTCTCAGTGAAAGAGAAACATGTATAGCACACTAAACTAGAGGAAATTGCTATAATTTAAGATGAGGACATGTTTTGATGGAATTTTCAATCATTCTAATGGTTTTCCAGAATATTTATAATATGGATGGCCTCCTACTTTTACTATTAGGAGGGTCTGTTAAACATTAGGATTTTATTAATAAAAACAACTTTTTGACAATTATTGATGACTAGATATAATCTTTTTAATTCCCAAGTACTACTGGATCCATTTAGATAGCATTTAATTGTGACCTATAGAAAAAAGGGGAATCTCAAGGTCATATAACTAATGCAAAACAAATCCATGGCTAAAGAAAGTCCATTTGTACTAGCATGTGTAATTTAAAGCACTATTCTTCTTCCTCTGGAGGAAGATGGCATACCGTACAAACCTTTGTAGATTTCATGGACTCACTTGGATATATGTTCTCCCAAGCTTGTTTCCAATGATTCTTGAGTTGTTTAACTTATAAGGGTTATTATTTTTAGGGTTTCTATATTTTCTCGTAGCAAGAAATCAGTAAGAATTTCTACAAATTATTGCTAATCTGATGTTCTATGTTTAAGTGTTATTTTCAAAACATTTATTCAGGATTTCAAAGTCTTAACCAGTGGAAGCATAAAAGAAAAGTTTACAAATTGGCAAAAAGATTCACTTATACTTATGTAAATTTGACTTATAGAGATCATACAGTTTCAGAAAAAGTGATGGATTACAGATCAGAAAAGAGAGGAAGTGGTGATATTTGATGTATCCCGGTTTTGTTTTCAAGAATAAAAAATCAAAACTATATGCACCATACAAAAAAGAGAAAATTAACATATAAAGTAGAAAGAAATTAAAGGAGATAATGGATTTGATACCAACGAAGCAATTTTTGACTACAGCAGAAAGAACTGTTGATCCCTTTCAAAATAGAAAGATTAATGCAGTCCACAGTAAAATTGTAGGCCACAGTCTACATGGTTCCCTTAAGAAAATTATCTACTTAGAGAAACTTAAGATACCATAGGATATGGAAACCCCAGCATTAGGAGTAGGAAAAAGCAAAGCATCTCTAGGTCATTCCTTTTGTTTCTTTTTTCAGTGTCTATAACTGGTTTATATCAACTGAAATGTACAAGGAATCTTGAGAAACACAAACTGCAAGAGTTTTGTGAGGCAGAGCTAAGTCAAGGATTGTGACAGTCAAGTATACAACACGTAAAACAATAGCCAAATTTGAGTAAATATACACATTGCATACCAAAATAGAGAGCTACAGCCCATGGTTGGGTTTTCATGTCCTCTATGAGGAAGTTAGAATTCATATTATATCCTATATTCAGAAGCAAATAGTGAAAAGTAAAGTAGAGAAAGGAAGGATGTGAAATACAAAGCATAAGAAAGATTAAGGGAGATGATGAGTATCAGTGGATAGACTAGGTTGAGAATTTATTTTGAGTTTATAGACTTAGAACTCCATTGGTGGGAGAGAATACCAAGTATTGAGGAAGACCATATTGTTGACCTAACCATGAATATAAAATGACTTACTACACCTAGGGACTATCTGTCAGATAGTTGATCAATTTCATACCTATGGGGCAAAGCAGTTTATTTTGTTTGTTTGTTTTCATTTGACAGATAAAAACAAGTGGGTAAAAAATCTGTGTTGCTAAAAATATCAATGTATAGTTTTATGGTAAAGATCACATTCTTTTTAAACAATCTCCTACCACCTACTAGGTGTGTGATGTAAAGTAACATACTAATTCTAATTCTATGATGCTACATATAGGAATTAAATTAATCCTTTTAAGATTTTTCTATTTATAGTGGTACATTCATTATATTGGCTTTAGATGGAGACAAAAGATGCTATTAGAGTGAATATGACAACTATGATTACATGTACAAAAATTTCCCAAAAAACCCATAATTTTCTAGAGTGAATGAATGCTCATGTAAAAAAATCTGAAAGAAATGAAAATAATGAATATAAACAATCATACAATAAAGTCCAACTTTTTAGGAATGACTAAAAGTGACCTGGCTGAGCTTTACTAAAAGTAAAATGTTTAGAATAATATTTAACTTCAAGTTCAGTAGAGGGATAAAGAATGAATAAGAACAAGGATCACAGATATTGGACAAACTTTCAAAGGAATTCTTGTTAAGATAAGAGCAGTAATGAATAGAAAATAAGCCTTCTAATTGAATATGAATGAATCTTAAAGTGATAAGTAAATTACAGGAGATAATTCTAACATGAAAATTGAAAATTAGAATGTGACTTGCACAGGATTTCTTCTTCCTCCAACAGACATAAATACTCTCTTTTTCTTGGCTCTTTATCATTTAAGCTATGTGTCTCGGCACACAGAATTTGAAGTGTGGCTGTCATATGGGCTGATTTAGAATTTACAGAGAAATTACCATAGCCACATTTTCATAAAAGTCAAGTCCTTACCAAAAGTCCTAGAAAAGTTTAACAGACTCTATCGAATACTACTACAATATTCAAAATCAAAGTTTAGGATTGCAGGTATTTGGGCTTGAAGGTCATTTCAAATCATGTCCTGAATACTCTATACATCAGGCATCTCATCGCTCATTACCTGCAAGTGCAATATTATTGCAGATAAATTCTTCTCTGTGTCCAAGGATGCTGTTATTTGTAATTGCAAATTTTCAGCATCCATATTAAAAGGAAGCATGGGGATGGAGCTCAATGTTAGTGCTTTCTTAATAAGCACATCCCGGTCCTGGTTTGAATCCCCAGTATGAGAAAGAGAGACAAGAAGAGAAGAGAAGAGAAGAGAAGAGAAGAGAAGAGAAGAGAAGAGAAGAGAAGAGAGGAGAGGAGGGGAGAGGAGTGGAGGGGAGGGGAGTACAGGGAGAGCAGGGAAGGGCTCCCTTGAATCAGTTCCAGAGTTGATAATCTGGAGGACAGACTCTTAGATGTTTAGGACAATACAGAACGAATTAATAAGGATATCATAGGTTACAATAAATTCAAGAAATCAAGTGAGCAAAATTTGAGGGATCTATGTGATACCATACAGAGGCCCAATATTAGAATCATGGGGATCCCAGAGGGATAAGAAGCCCAGTCTAAGGGCATAGGATATCTTCATCAGAAATCTTCAAGAAAACTTCCACTATCTAACAAGAGAAAGCCCACTCAACATTCAAGGGGCCCAGAGGACTTCAAACAGATAAGATATGAAGAGGAATTCTCCAACACAATTTTAATTAAGATGCCTAACTTAGAAAGCAAAGAGAAAACACTCAAAGCTGCAAGAGAAAAGCAAACCATAATTTATAAAGGAACAACCATCAGATTTACCTCAGACTTCTCATTAGAAACCATGAAAGCTAGAAGGGCTTGGAATAATGCTTTTCAGGGTCATGTATGATTTTCAACCTAGAGTATTGTACCCAGCAAAGCTATCCCTCATAATAGATGGAAAATTGAAAGTGTTCCATGAAGTAAACCAGCTCTATGACTATTTGAACACAAAGCCAAAATTACAGAAGATTCTACAGGACATATCCCACACAGAAGAAATAAGAAATCTACCTCAGAAGAGTACCAGAGATCAGGCACGACAATCATACTCAGTGTGCTAATAACAGCAGCACAGACACCAACCTACATTAACCCTTCAACATGGCAGGACTTAGAACAAACCTCACAGTTATATCACAGTATAATCAGAGAATATAAATTGACTTAACTCCCCTATAAAAAGACACAGACTTGCAGGGTGGATTAGAAAAATGGACCCTCCCATTTGCTGCCTTCGGGAAACTCACCTTACCTCTAAAGACAGCAATCTTCTTCGAATAAAAGGATGGAAAACAGTTTATCAGGCATGTGGATGTAAAAAGCAAGTGGGTGTGGCTACATTAGTCTCTGACAAAATAGACTTTACACCAAAATCAATTAAAAAGGATAATGATGGACAATTCTTACTCATCAAAGGAATGATCCAACAAGAAGATATCACCATCATTGACATATACGCACCAAATTTGGGTGCAACATAGTTCGTAAAGGAAACCCTACTCAAAAATAAAGCAGAAATAGACTCTAATTCCATCATAGTAGGTGACTTTAATACACCTCTATCAGCCCTAGACAGATCAACCAAACAGAAAATCAGCAGGGACATAATGGAGCTTAATGACACCATTGACCAACTGGGGATAACAGATATGTACAGAACGTTCTACCCCAAAGACACAGAATACACATTCTTCTCAGCAGCACATGGGACTTTTTCTAAAATTGATCATATCCTAGGTCATAAATCATTCCTAAACAAATTCAGGAAGATTGATGTAGTTCCTTGTATCATATCAGACCATAATGCATTAAAGGTAGAAATTAACAATAGAACAGGATCCAGAAAATGCAAAAAGTACTGCTACCTGAAAATTCACTCCTAAAAAATGGTTGGGTCAACCAAGAAATAAAACAGGAAATTCAAAATTACCTAGTAGTAAATGATCATAATAACACATCTTATCAGAAATTGTAGGACACAATGAAGGCAGTCCTAAGGAGGAAGTTCTTTGCGCTAAATGCCTTCATATCAAAGACAGAGAGTTCTCAAATCAATCTTCTAACCACCCACCTAAGATCATTGGAACAGATGGAAAAAGGTAACCCAAGGAGCTCAAGATAAAAGGAAATAATTAAAATCAGAGCTGAGATTAATGAATTGGAAATCAAGAAAACAATAAAAAAATAGATAAATAAAAGAGTTTGTTCTTTGAAAAAGTTAATACAATTGACAAACTCTTGGCCAATCTAATGAAACAAAGAACTGAGAAAGCCCAAATCAACAAATCAGAAAGGAAAAGGGGGAGATCACAACAGATCCCGAAGACATTGGAAGAATCATCAGGTCATACTTCCAAAACCTCTGCTTCACAAAATTAGAGAACCTGGAAGAAATGGATACGTATTTGGACACCTACCAACTGCCAAAGCTTAACCCAGAGCAGATAAAAGCACTAAATAAACCTATTACATCCTCTGAGATTGAAGATGTAATCAAGAAGCTTCCCAAAAGGAAAAGCCCAGGACCAGATGGTTTCTCAGCTGAATTCTACCAAGCCTTCATCACAGAGCTAAAACCACTTTTTCTGAAGCTTGTTAGAAGCATAGAAAAGAGGGAAGGCTTCTAAACACCTTCTATGAAGCTACCATTACCCTAATCCCCAAACCAGGCAAGGATGCAACAAAAAAAGATAACTATAGACCCGTATCTCTGATGAACTTAGATGCAAAAATCCTGAACAAAGTCCGGATACAATGCTACATCAAAAATATTATCCACCCTGACCAAGTTGGCTTTATCCCAGAGATGCAGGGATGGTTCAAAATATGCAAGCCAATAAATGTAATCCACCAAATTAATCAGCTCAAACACAAAAACCACATGGTTATCTCAATAGATGCAGCGAAGGCCTTTGACAAAATTCAACACCACTTCATGTTCAAAGCTCTGGAAAGAATAGGCATAGAAAGCCTTTACCTCAACTTAATAAAGACAATTTACAAACTCCTAAAGCTCAAATCATTCTCAATGGGGAACGACTCAGGGAGTTCCCACTCAATTCAGGAACAAGACAGGGGTGTCGACTCTCACCACTGCTCTTTAACATAGTGCTTGAAGTTCTAGCCCAAGCGATAAGACAGGAGAAGGGCATAAAAGGGATACAAATCAAAAAAGAAGAAATTAAACTATCCCTCTTTGCAGATTACATGATCCTTTATATATCAGACCCAAATAGGTTACATTATGCTCGTGAGGATTTTATGTTTTTGAACCTCTGATCCATTTGGAGTTGATTTTTGTGCAAGGTGAAAGGAGTGGGTCTATTTTCATTTTTTTACACATGCTTATCCAATTCCTCCAGCACCATTTGTTGAAGGTGCTATCTTTGGCCCAACATACATTGTTGGACCCCTTGTCAAAGACCAAATAACTGAAGTTACTTTCATTTAAAGCTGGTTCTTGTACTCTTGGGCTCAAAAGAAAAGATGCACTATGGGAGCAATTGATGGGTAGGCTACTAAAATATAATTTTGGTAATCCAGAATTGTGTATATTTGTTAACCTAGACTGATCTCACTCTCCAATGGAGAATGTGTTTGTATTTTTCAGGATGCAGCGAGAGAGCTGTGGCCTATCTAATCCTACCATCTGACTGTAGGCAGATAGCTTAGATCCTGGTAAGAGATGAGCCACCACAACCATATTGTGGAGGATCCATTTGGAATCCCGCAGAGAATGACAGGACGAACAAGGGACCCAGAGCCACAACCATTCAATCCACACAGGATAAGCCAGGGAGACAGAAACCAGTGATTTTCGACACAAAGACCCCTAAGCTCACAACATTAAAGCAGCCTTAATACTCACCCACCACGACTCAAAGAACTGAGCAGAACTGGGGGTGGAAAGATTGTGAGAGCCTTGTTGGGGGAGACTATCCAGAGGCATCATACCCCTCAGTAACAACACACTTGGGCCAGGAGAACAAGGCTGAGTATGAGGCTTTCCATGGTCCCCTGCCAAAAGGACTGATCCAGAAGTCCCAAGGAAGAGGATATCCAGATGATTGGGGATGAAGAGAGGGGGCATCGGGGAATTGGGGATAACATCTCATTGTTTGCCCACTGAATAATGTAACTCATTGTGGACCATAAATATATATTTAAAAAAAGAAAGAAAGATTGTAGAGAGAGAGAGAAAGAGAAATGAGAGAGACTTAGAAGGAGAAAAAGAGAAACCAAAGAGAAAAAAGGAAAGTATGGAAAGACATAGTATTATTAGTGAAATACAAGTTTTATAACGCCAAAAATAGCTAATTTCTTAAAACTACATTTTAAAAATAAAATATTTAAATAGCATCTTCTAGGATTTGTCTCCCCATACATGCATGATATGTACATCTATACAAATATATGAACTACATTATAGTATATAAAATAAATATAATTTTGGACAGATAGCCCAAGGAAATGAAGTCATGAAATTAAAGTGAATATATTATATATATATATATATATAATGTATATATGTGTGTATATGCATATATATATTTTAATAATCATAGACTGGTTTAGAAATTTCCATAATGGAAATGCAAAAAAGTTAAGCGTTTGATGGCTACATTATAAAAATGAAATGCTAGATGCACAGGTGCAGATACTTATTGGCTTACCATAGTTTGAGTTAAGATTTTTTTGACTATAAAATGGAACACATATGATGTGTTTGCATAGAATGCATACTTAAATTTGGATTTTTGGCCTCTGCCCAGACTAGCAGTATGCAGTATAATTCTGGACAGAGTCAATGAGCTTCAATTTCCAGGAAGCTTCTCGAATATGGGTGTCAAGAGAAATTTCCCTGGGGAGACAGGAGCAAATCCTCACCCCAGATAGGGGTAATGTTGCAGAACAAAGTACAATTGCACCAGTTGATACTAGGTCAGTGAAACAATTAGTTCATTGGGTTACTCACTGAGCAGGCTGAGGGGTTATTTAGATGAACATGGAGCCTCTCAGACAGCCATTTTGATGGGGCTTTGAGGGCTTACTTATAGAACATAAGACCCCAGAGAAGCCACTCTATGGAGATGTCACAACACAACCTTAGGGACAATTTCTCCATGAAAACTTCACAAAACTCCTAGTCCCATTGCAGGAGTAAGGAAATCTCAAAATAGCACTTCAATGGAGGGCACTGTCAGGATTACCCTACCCTCACCCCCAATGTGGAGGATTTTTTTACACAAAACAATGGTGAAACCAGTATGTTATTGTGGAATCATTTGGTAAGTACCATGGCTTCTAGGTTAGATAAATTAAAGTCCATATCAACTTTTAATATGTTACTTTCAGCTTCTTGAGGCATAACTCCATAATGGAAATTATAATGTATTTTTTATTTGCCTAACTACATAATGGAAAATTATCCCCCTTTGCTAAACTACAGATGAACCCAAAGGTCATTGTACTTGGTGAAGTATATCAGACATAAAAAGACAAAAGTACCATATTATTTTAATGATAAGTAGAAGATAAGTAAGTCAAATTTAGACAGTGGAGAAAGAAATAGTGGTTATTAGGAGCTACGTGTTGGTGGATAAGGACTAAGTGGTATTTATTTTGCAAGTTGAAGAAGTTCAATTTTAATTGTCACTCATACATCAAATTCATTAAAGCTATACACAATGAGAAAGACTTTCACCTGAACAGTTGTAATGAATGAATAGTTCATGTTTTGATGGAGATATCATGTATTGTTAAATATATGCAGTGTTAGATAAGGATGTAGCTCAGTTTTCGGTTGTTCCTTTCATTCTCTCCAACATAATGTCCTCATAATTTTTTGCAATCCTTTATTCTTGCTAGAATTGCATTTCTATTTTCTACAGGTTTCTGTTTTACACACATAAGTGACCATGTATTTTATTTCCATGATTTTAGTCAAGTTAATGAAAAAGCCTGTAAGGATGCTTGTCTATAATTCTCTCCCTATGTAGTTTTGTTTTAAACAAATATATTTTCTTCATTGGAGATATCGTTTCTATTCTGTCTTATCTAGGAGCTCACTTTGTTATCATTACAGGAATGTCCACATGCCCTCAGTCATACAGACACATATTACTGTGCTCAGTCTATTGCTTCAAACTAGTTCCTTCTTTCCTCCCTTCCACCTCGCTGAGGAAAGCCCTGGGACACGTAAATTTGAGAAGATTCCTCTCCTCTATTTTTTTTCTTATTGAACCCCAAACCTTGATGAATTATTTGTACGAGTACCAAATTCTACATTAAAATTTATTTTACTTCATAACATTGAGGAATAAGAAGATTGAATTCCATCTTACAATATTGATGTTCAGAGACATCATAAAATTTATATTTCAAATCTTGTTTCAGCCTGTTCTGATTTTGGTTTTACGTTTCATATATGAAACTTTTCCTAGGTTTTGCTTTGAGCTTTTGAAATTTCATTACACTAACAGAGCTGGTCAAAAAGTATGGCTTTTCCTTCTAGATGCTTAGGGCATCTCATTTTATTATTTACATGGAAAAGTCCTCACTAAAACACTACTTCCACTTATCCCACAAAAGTCCTAATTGTCTATAGGAAAACCTGCATTTTTCCTACACTCATTTTTTAACTACTATATTTTGCTTGTATACTCACTTTTGGGATATTTCTCTGGTATTCTATACTATATGTTTTTTTTCTCTCTGCATTAAAATTTTATGTATTAATGTAAGATTCTGAATGTCCTCTGATTTCTTTTTTTATTACTCGTTAACATAGACATAATAGATAATCTTACTTCTGAAAAGCAGAATCTGAACTCATCATTTGTCTTTGGGATGTTATTTGTATTGCTAGAATATTTATTTAAAATGAGACATGGAAATGTTGATAAGAATAATTTCAGTAGATGGAGGGCTTCACTGTTTATGTATTTGAACATTTTAAATGTCATTATTTACAAGTAGTTTGGTAAATTCAGATTATTTTGTAGATTTTTTTTCTTTATGTTGTTGTTTCTAAGGATATACTAACATTTTTTTCAGAACTTTGGACCTGAAATGGAGGATATAATTTTCTTATAGACCACTTGCCTAGCTACTGTTGGGATGGTAAAATTATGTGCCCATATGATAAGTTTAGATTTTCATCATGACTGTCAATCTGACCCTCATGTATATACTGATTCCCTTAATCTTAGGTTCTTCCCACTATGCTGTAAAATCATTACTCCCTCATGGGGTGACTGTGGAAATCAGCTGAAACTTAAATAGTATGATAAATCATTTTGTTTCTTTCTGTCCTGTGTGTGTGGGTGTCCCCGTGCGTGCGTGTGTGTGTGTGTGTGTGTGTGTGTGTGTGTGTGTGTGTGTGTGTGTGTGTTTGTGTACAGGCATAGTCTGGCACACTTGTGGAGGTCACAGAACAACCTCATGGTATTCTCCTCTCCTTCCACCTTACATTAAAATAGCATCTCTCCTTTTATTTTCGCAGCTGCTGGGAACTCTATTGATTTTCCTGGCTCTACCAGTCATCTCTCACAAGGGCATTGGGATTAAAGATGGATGTGCTGCTTTGTGTCTGGCTGAGGGTACTGTGGAGGACTAAATTCAAGTTGGCAGGCTGGCAAGCAAGTGCCTTTAAACACAAAGCCATCTCTGCAGCCCCACAGCAGATTTTTATCAAGGCTCAAAATCCCAATTATACTTCTAGTTTTATTTAAACCGTAATTTGTGCAAATTCTACTATGTACAGGAAATAGTGATTTCTTGAAGGAAATGTAGCTTTCTTAAAGTGTAAGAATCAAAGTTAGAAGTTTGATTTGACTAGAACACAGCTGGAGCTCTCCAAAGGTCTCCGAAAGAAATAGATCCCCTAAGAAAATATCAAAGGAAAGGAAAGAGAAGAATTTTCCCATAACTAGGCTTTCATTTCAACTCTAAAGACAAAATTCCCCACTGAAATGGTTTGAAAATTATATTGAAGACTGGAAGAGAGAGAGAGAGAGAGAGAGAGAGAGAGAGAGAGAGAGAGAAAGAATATTTGTGTGTGTGTGCACGGTGTTATATACTTGTTTGGTTATGTTTGTGTGAATGCATCCAAGTATGAGTTTTATTGTCTTTTTGGATATTTTTATCATTTTATTTTTAATTAATTATATAGCTACAATAATTTAATTACTATCTTACCCAAACATCACACAATACTCAATTTTAGAATTGAAACAGAATAGTTGAGAACTAAATTTTTGAGAGGGAATTTTATTCTTACTGTTTTATATTTATCCAAAAATTGTCTCTGAATATGATTTTGACAGAATTTCATTATCATATGAAATCTTTTGATATGCTTATAGAAATAGAGCAGAGTGTTTTTTTAAAAGTACATTATGAATGTCAGAAACTTCTTTGTACACACCTTTGTTAAAATTTAAATTTGTTCCAACAGTGGTTTTTCTGTAATGTAAACATAAAAACCTTCAACAGTGTTTTAACTTTTTTAAATATAATTTGCCTATAGCGGTTGTTTACTGTTGGTTAATGATTTTTTCTATATATTTTTTTCAACTCATTGATCAATTTTTTTCAACATAATCCATTTTCACACAGACAATCAGATATTTTAAACTGAATAGTTATGAAAATGGCTTCTAAAGAAAGAACAAATATTCTATCATCAAATGATAGGTAATTTAATTGATTATTATACAAAGTAAAGAAACAGGTCATTTTCCTAAACAATTTTTCTTTCCATAGTAATGATAACTTCTACAACTAATAATGCACTTCTATAATTAACTGTAGAAATAACCATGATTTCAGAGTGTTACCTACATATTAAATGACAATATAAAATAAGGAAATTCACAATAATTCTGTTTATATAAGTATTTATTCATTTTTTGCCCATTAAATAATGTAACTCATTATGGACAATAAAAATATTTATTAATTCACTAATACATTTCTATATTTTAAATTCTACACATTGTCTTTCTATTCCACTTAAATTTGCTTCATCCTTGAATTTTTGGCCTTTTCTGAGTCTGTCTGTGTGTCATTGATAACATTTTCCTCACATGAAGATTATACACACATTATTTTGCATTTTTCTGTATAAACTTATCAATAACATCACTTAAACATTTACAAATCATGAGAATCCATCTTCTGAATATATTTTAAGCATATTGAAATATGGAATATTCATACTGAACACCTACCTAAAATAGACTTTAAATCTCAAAGCTGACAGCATATTTAAAAATATTTACCTGAAATATGCTGTGTTTAAAATGTTATTTCTGTTCATTATATAAGGTGCAGTGATTATTACACAATAATTAAGCAAAAAATTTTGATGACACTGTTCTTTTGTTAGGCATGAATACTAACTTCGTTATGCAAGATTGTTTTGTTTGAAGCGGTTTTCCATGGACAGTGTAACTAAATTTGTAACCACATATTGCTGAAGATTGAGGACATTTTGCAAGGTGTCTTTCAAATGTACAGCTTTGTATGACTTAGAAATCTCATAGATGTGAATATATTTAAAAATTAAAGTAATGCTAATTCAATCATAATCTAATTTTTCTTCATGGTGTGCAGATTCCCACAATGACAAAATAAAATTTCTGATTATTTCATCATATATTTGCTAAAAAAGAGTGTAGTAAACACTTCATTGATTCAAGACTGAGATGGAAATTGTAGCATTAACTTTCATAGTGCCTAAATATGTCTCTATTCGTTAGTCAAAAAATTGTTGAAGACTTCTACCTATATCTCTAATGTGCATTTCTGTGATTTTGACTGAGAAAGACAGAAAAGATTGACTATTATTTTTCACCTATGAGAGTTCCCTGAGTTTCTTAAAGTAAGACGTTTAAGTATTTTGGAAAATGCACAATATTTTAACTTAGAAATCAATTTTCTTTCACTTTTCATATGTGCATATACAGAGTTAATAAAAGTCAATTAACATTTATAGCCAGTAATTTGCCATTTAAAATTACTAATAATATCTGATTTACCATGAATGTAACTGTCAGTAATAAAAATTATCACAGATTATCCATTGATTTCTATAAAAATAACCTAATAATAAAAAATAAAAAGTTGTAAATTTAAACATAAAATAAAATGGTATATAAGTAACATATATTATATGAAAAGTATAACATATATCCATAACCAAAATCTTTGTGTAATATAAGTAATATCTATATGTGACATGTATGGATATCTTAGTTTTTATTTTAATAGATAATAGATACTTTGACTTTCACTTTTATGTTAAAATGAGTGGCAAGCAACTCTTAGAAGGAACTGTGAGCCAAGGCAAATTCTTACGGACACCAAAGGGAAAACCCTACTACCCAGGGGTCTACAGAGAGGCTGCACCCATTAGAGTCTAACAAAATTCACATTGTTTATCTAAATTAACTGATCTCACTCTCTGTTGGAGATTTTATGTTTCAGGAGGCAGCGAGAACCCATTCGACCAACAGGACTTGAGATGATGGCTTGAGCCCAGGCAGGTGATGAATGACACCAGACTCATCATCCAGGGCCCAAACAAAACCTTTGAGATAAGCAAGAGAACTACCTCTACAACAGTCAGATAACCTATGAAAGGGCAATGGTGACAGACACCAAGGATGCCCAACACAGTCCAAAGCAGAAATCCAGAGACTATTAATTAAGATCTAAACAGTAAAGCTGACATAAAATTTACCCACTATGACACAGAAAATTTGCAAAGAGGGGGTGGAAAAATTTTAAGAGCCATGATGGGGAGAATATCCAGAGACATTGCCCTCCTCAACATAACAGCAACAACAACAACAACCAGAAACATACACACAAATATTGGTTACTGCTTGGACAATTTATAACACCCCGATCCCATGGACCTTCCTGAAATCCCACTGAAAAAAGCCCTCAGTAGGTTGTGTATAAGGAAGAGGGAAATGGGGGTATCACAAGACTTGTTCATACAATGTATCTAATTATTAACATTAATAATATTATATCACAAATCACATTATGTCTCATTTTAAATTTCAACATTTGTGTGTAGGATGATTCTCTTTTCTGCACATATAGTAATAATTGACACTTTTTACAAGTATATTTGTGTGCATATGATATTTATTGATCTAATTCAGCTTAATGGACTTGTGAACATGTAGGATATTTCTGGTATTTGACTCTTAGAAACAAATTTCAGTAATACATATGTGCTTGGAGAATCATTTTCAATTTTATTTTGTCCTAGAAATAGAATCCATTTAATAATTAGGATTATAGTCTGTAAAACTTCAGCTTTCATAGTCTTGTCCAAAAAAGAATATGTTAACTTGCACTGGATCTCTTTCAAATAATAATACTATTTACCCTTAAATCTTGTTAATATTTAGTAATGTTTAGAAATGGCAGATTTTAATTGTTGGGAATATCATGGATGTAAAATAGGGTCCTACAATTAGTTTTATTACAGTTTTTGTGGACTTATTTTGGAGATGCTCTTTATTACTTTTGACAATTTTTCCCTTTCCATGAATGCAAAGGAAATGTCTGCCTTTTTAAAAAATTACCTTTGGCTGTAATGTTTCCTCCTCTTTGTTAATAAGTGATTAATTATACTTGAAATTACTGTGTATAACTTGGTTCAAATTGCATTATTTCATTGTGAGTACAAACTTATCATTTTCTACTTGGAAGAGCAAACAGACAGACATATGGTATATGGTAACAGTTCTACCAATGTAGGACAACTGGTCAATGATGTTTTACAGAGGATGTGGTTGCAATATACGTTTATTTTTAAGTCACTGTGTTCATTTGTTTGGTATTACATAAAAACTCAGGTTTTCTTTATTTTTGGAGATTTTTTAAATCACTCTGTGAATACAGAATATTAATCAAAATATCTACCAGGGTTTGTTTATAAAACACATTCAGTATATCTTGTTATAATGTTTCCTAGCAATAAATCAACAAATTGTTATTACACATATATAACCATGTATATATATATATATATATATGTTAATTATTAAAGGCACACATATATAGATGTATATATGTATTATTTTATTATGAACATTGAAGTTTTACATGAATTCATTGTCTTAGAATAGCAGTGAATTGTGCTATTACAAAATACTTTTTGCATGAAAGTGCTCGTATTTTATTATAATGTAATGTTTCCAACCACAGATTAGCATTGTTTTAAAACAAGAAAATTTTAAAATGTTGATAATATAAAATAATAGTCCCTTTATATAAGATCACATTTTATTTATCAGTAGATATTAATTCTTCACTATATTACTTGAAAAATTTTTAGAAATGATACTCTTTAAGCTCCCCATTATTCTTAGGTTTATGACTAATAAAAATATAAGTCTTTGTAGTACTGGGATGTCAAAAAGTGCTTGCCAGTTCATGCCTTCTAGTATCTTCCTGAGCAGTCAATCAATCTGTCAGGTAAACTGACTTCCTGTTTTGGGCAATGATGTAAGGCTCAGAAAGCAACTGGTATTTTTTTTCTCAGGTTTTGCCTGAAGTATCAAGTGAAAAAAGTAATTATAAGCAGAGTAAACTTGATGTGCTGCTCAGAGCATTGGGAGGATAAATATAGCAGCCCACAATGTCATTTTCACAGTTACATTTCACACTATAACCACATATTGAGAAAAAAAAGGCCACAGCTTGTAGCTACATTGCAGGTTTTAAGGACTCCATGGCTTTTCTAATATTTTTTTAAGATATGTACTATTAGAAAAGCTCAGTAATTAAGGACAAAAATTAGCAACATTTGTGAGATCATGAAAATAGAACAAAATTGTCACTAACTTGATATTTGCATTTTGTAAATGATGAGAATATTATTTTATAACAATAATTTATTTATTTTTCTTTCACTTAGGCATTTTCTCAGTGTATCTAGATGCACAGAAAACATAAGGTTTCTTGATTATTCTTTTCATTATTATTCAAAGATTTAAGTGTGAAATGATATTTACTTTTCTACCATTGAAACTTTTATCATATTCTAAGTGGGACTTGTTTTGGCTGCCCGTTCTAGTCCATGTGTGCCCAATGATATCTACCTGACTGAAAACCTTGTATCACTTCACTCTCTTCTTAATGGTAGGAAGGCAATGTCCAATTTTAGCAGCAGTTACTCTTTATGACAAACATTATAAATGTGCATTACATACATTTTGTATGTGCATGTTAGTATAACAGTATATCTACATGTTAGCCATGATTTTTTTTTAATTTTTTCATATAACAAAATTGTGAGTTGTGTCTTCAGAATATTTTGTCTTCTTACTGTATTTTAACTTTTTATAATTTAGGTTGTGTCTTAATTAATAAATAAATCACAAGTATAAGCTATATTGCCAGTACTATTCTTTCAATTTTAACCTTTAACAATAAGAGCCGGGCATGGTGGCGCAAGCCTTTAATCCCAGCACTCGGGAGGCAGAGGTAGGAGGATTGCCGCGAGTTCGAGGCCACCCTGAGACTACATAGTGAATTCCAGGTCAGCCTGGGATAGAGGGAGACCCTACCTTGAAACCCCCCCCCAAAAAACCAAACAATAAGGCTGCTGTACATGTTTTCAAACACAAATAATAGTACAGTATACATTATTTGCTTATTTAGTAATTAATATATAAGCTTTAGAAAAAAATAAATAATATAATTTAGAGGACAAATCAATGAAATCAAAATAATATAATTATTCAAAACAGTAAACTTTGTGAGCTCAATAACTAAGAAATGGTAAATGAATAGAAATTTACTAATATAATAAATGACAGAGGAAATGATACTACAAATACAATTGAAATTTAAAAAGGTAATGTATAAATAATCTCAACAAAAAATCTAATGTACATATTCTTTGAGAGGCACATTCTGCCAAAACATACACAAAACAAAAGCTATTGGAATTGGCCCAAATTTATTTTAAAAAATTGAATCAATGATTAATCGTATTTCAAAATATTTAGGCCTGGAGAGATAGCTTTGCGGCTATAGGTACTTGCTTGGTAAGCCTGATGATCCTGATTCAATTCACCAGTACATGTACATCTGGATGCACGCAGTGGTGCATGTGTCTGGAGTATAATGGCAGTGACAGAAGGTTCTAGCATGCCTGTTCTCTCTCTCTCTCTCTCTCTCTCTCTCTCTCTCTCTCTCTCTCTCTCTCTCTCTCTCTCTCTCTTTCTCTCTCTCCTCATATCTTCACCTCTCTCATAAATAATTAATTAATATTAAGTACCTTACTAGCCTCTATTTATTGGTGGATTCTATTAAAATTTTAAGACATAAGTTTTTATTGCATAGAATCTCTTTCATAACAATATCTGCAGAAATGTTTTTACTGCTATCTTTATCTTATTGAAAATCTAGAAAAAACATGAAAAAGAAAGAAAATACACAATAAGGAGAGTCGGCAATCTAAATGCTCACATTACCAGAGATACTTCCATGGCATAATTCTTGAATATTATTTCTGAAAGTAATTTTGGTTCATCTAGCATTTTGTAGTCTCTATTGCTAAGCAATTTTATGTTAGATTTGAAAATAATGATGACATTAATATAGTCTCATGAATATTGATGTATAAATTCTCAAAAATATAAGAAAATTATATTCAGCATGACCAAGGAATACTATAAAACATGACATATTGAACATTAAACTTAAAAGACTACTTCAACATTCAAACATCAATTAATATAATCTATCACATCAACCAGATAAATATAAAAATTCATATGAGCACATGAATAACTAGAGAATATATTTGATCATATTCTAATTCTCATTCGTGAGACAAAAATGAAAGCATCACAGTTCAAAAGAGTGGAGAGGAATTTTATCAACTTTATGAAGACTACCTACCAAAACTTTGGAGCTAACAATTCCAATGGCAGTGACACTAAAACTTTGAAATTAATATCAAGTACAAAACAAATATGTCCCTCTCATCAATAAGTTACAGCATTCTTCTGGAAACACCTGCTAATTTACTAAGATAGGAAAGAAAATAAAGCTCTAAAGATACTAAACTGATTACTTCGGTGTCTGTGGTGATGGGTCCGTGGTTAAAGATTCATGTTTGCACAGCCTACAGCATGGAATCAATTCCATAACTTCAGTACAAAGCTTGATGCAAAATGTGCCATGTGTATCTGTCATTCATTTATAGTGTCAAGAAACCCTGGTATGTCTATAGGCACACACACCATCCCCACCACCAATACCACACATACAAACAGGTGTTTAAATAATTATATTAAATGTGTTTAAATTAATATTTACAAATTGCCTAGTAACATAATTGACTATCCATGCATATAAAAGATTGTATAAGATTGTTAAGTTGATTTTCTATGCATATAAAAGAAATATGTATATATTCTTAAGATGAGAATAGCTAACACAATGTTGAAGAAAAACAAGATTGGAAAACAGATTATATCAGATTTACTATCTTGCTTAAGAAATAATATTTAGTAGTAAGCTACATGATCCAATGCAATATGGTCTTGATGACAAAATTAGCAAAGAAATCAATGGAACAGCATGATAATCCAATAAATAGGCCCCATGAATATAAAACTATTTTTTTTCAGTTTTCATGAGATGTAAAGTCAATGTAACAGAATAAATATATACTTTGCAATACACGGTTCTGGAAAGACTTGACATACACATAAGAACACAAATATAACACAAATTTGAAATTACTCATAATAATTAAACTCAGGAGATGATTCCTAAATGTAAGAGACACAATCAATCCCCCGGATGATAACTAAAGGGAAAAAAAAAAAAAGATGAGCTTTGGATTTGTGGTGATTGATTTCATATAGCAACCAAAGCACAATTGATGAGCCCACTTCATTAAATTGAACAACTAACAAATTAACAAACTAAAAAATGCTTTGAGTATATATCTGTAATAATGAGCACTCAAAATGTAGAAAGAAACCTTAAAACTTGATAATAAAAAATGGACTAATTGAAAATTGGCCAAAGGATTTATCAGGCACCACACCAAGGAAGCTCTAGAGATGGCATCCAAGCATAACTATCACACCAGGGGCTGTTACAGGTAACATATCATCAGGAGGATGCAAATAAAAGCAGTGACATATCACACTATGTGCTCACTAAAGTCTCTGGGATACAGAGCAGTGACATCAAATGCTGGCTGCTTGCCTCTTTAGGATATGAAATGGCACAGCTAGTTTATAAAAGAATTTGGCAGTTTCTTACCAAATGAACCTACTATTATTTCAAGTTCCATCTGTCCCAGTCTTTGATATTTGCTCATAGAAGATGAAAGCTTATGTCTCCCTTAAAGCTACACATGGATGCTCATGTAACTTGGTTATTTTTTTTTTTTCATTTCTCAGTTAAGAAATCATCTTCAGAATCAGAAAAGATTATGCATTTCTGAAAAAGTGTTGGCCTCATTGGACTTTGGGGACTCTCTGAGATAGACTAAATGTGTTTTATTCTATGAAATAGGTATGAAACCTTGAAGATCAGAGGTAGAATGTTGTAAGTGAAAGGTAATTTTTTTGTCAAGTTGATGAAAGATCATTTTGTGGTGTTTCAACTAGAATAGATTTAAGTTTAGGTGGTGTCCTTAAAAATATTTCAGAGAAGTTTACTAATGAGGGAAGCTGGGAAGCTCTACCCTGAATGGGCTGGGATTCTAGATGGAGAGAGAGAGAGAGAAAGAGAGATAGATAGATAGAGAGAGAGAGGATATTCAAGATACATTTCTCCATTATTACCAATGGCAAGTACTGTGTGTCTAGCATCCAGTGGATGCACCTGCTTTTATTCTTTTCCTGCTGTGGTGGATTGTATCTTCAAACCATAAACCAAAATAAATTCTTCATCCCTCAAACTGCTTCTTATCAATTAATTGATCATAGCCATCCTAAAGTAACCAAAATACAGGTATATTATGCAAGAAAAGTATTTTGAGTTCACTATGAAAAGAAAAATGGATATGAGAGAAGATTGGACATTGATTTATAAATGAAATTACATGGGATTAGAAGCATGAAAATAAAACCAATATGCATGTACAAAGAGCCAAGATCTGAAGGATGGGGAGATAGCTCATTTGGAAAAGTGATTGCCACACACACACACAAAAAAAATTAAGGGCCTGTGATGGTTAATATTGGTTGCCAACATGACAGTATGTAGAATCACCATGGAAAGGAATATCTTGGAATATCTCTGAAGGATTTTTCTAGATGTTGTATTTGAGATGTTGGGGTATTATGGCATGTGTGGGATGATGTATTTGCCTGCATCGCTGGAGAAAGCTGGTGAGCACCAGCATTCATCTCTCTCTACTTCCAAACTTCTGACTCAGTGCTTGCAGCAGCTTCGGGATCCTGCCCTTCCCTCCAGTGACGGACTCCATTCTTTCCAACCAGAAGCCCCAACAAGCCCTTTCTCAAGCTGGTTTTGTCAGAGCAAAGAAAATTTACTAATACAATTCCTGATCTCAGAACCCTAGAATGAAGTCAAATTTGGGCACCGTGGTCCACACTTGTTATCTCAGCACTGGAGGGTCAGGGATAGGAGGACTGAAGTAGAATTATTTTAAAGACATAGTTCTTAAATATGCTTTCAAACATACTATAAAACATGATAACGCCTTAATATTCTTTCTTGAAAACAAAGCAAATCAAAAGTAACATTTATTATAATAATTTATTATAGTAATTTATTATAATAAATAACTAAATTGATAATCAAATGAGAATGCAATAATGAACTCTCTCTCTCATAGGTTATGTCAGCATTTATTTTCTATTCCAAATAAAGAAGAAGAAATAACAAACTTACATCACTGGTCCAGAAAATAAAAAAAAAGCTGAGATGTGATTGTTGTTGTTTATTTTTTCATCAGGATTTCTGCTGTCTAGAACAGGCCTGGGTTACAATAAGGGTTACAATAGTGACTACGAACAAAATATTATCTACTTTTCAACCTACTATGTAACATAAAGATTGATTTTATTAATATTTAATTTGTTAAAATTTGCAGGAGAAATTTATACTTACAGGAACTCATATTACAGACAAAGCAATCTTTAAATTGTGTTGAAGAAACATATTCAGAAAGAGAAGACAGAAGATGTTTACAAATACAGGAGACAGCAAGCACTCAATCCCCGTACTGAGAGACAATATTGGAGCCTCTATAGAACTGAAAGACATTCAGGATGCTGAGGAGAAAGATAAGCAAAATGGAGTGATTACAGGGTAACATGATTTTTAACAATGAAGGGCCTTCTGTTAAGAATTTATGATTTTATATTTTGATTAATGTGCAACTGTTATTTGTTTTTACATGAAAAGTATCAATCTTATATTTGGTCATGTTCAGTTTATATTTAGTGTTAAGTTGGAGTTGATAAAAATAAATAAATAATTGCCATGTTGGTTCCTAAAACCAGTTGAGATGTGATGGAAACTTAGAATATATCATAATAGTGAGAAAACAAAACCTAAACTATTTCAATAACAAAGCTTATATAATGGGACTACTCTAGAAAGAAAGAATTTATCACAATTGGGGACATATGACAGGTAGAATGCTTATGTAGCATGAACAAGACTTGTGTTTGATCATTAATACTGAAATAAAATTTCCACAGTTCAGAACAAGTAGTGGAGCTGAATTGTTCAGTATAGTATTTAAACTATAAGCAGTAATTAAATGATAAACATTTGTCATTTGAATTTGGAATAAGGAACTTCAGGGAGACAGTTCAGGGAAATAATTTTTCTGCTAGTAGAGCTGATTAGGAACGTTAGGAATTGATTTGTGAAGCTGGGAAAAATGACTGACTTTAACAGCAATGAAAATAACGCATGAGGTGATTATGGACTGGAATGTTAAGGTCAAAGTGTCAACAACAGATCAGAGGTCTGATTTAAAGGCGTCCATCATAATAAACTTGTGATGTTCTTTACTCTCAAGAAATAAACAATGGAAGAAATGAATTGGAATTGAAAAGACATAAAGTAGTTATTATAAGTAGCCATATGGTTTGGAATGAGAAAATATTTTCCGAGACGAATTGATATTACAATAAGAATGTTACTGATAGTCTCCGAAGGAGTAATTTTAAAGAAATTGCAGGGGCTTCAGGAACAAGAAATAAAAGCAATAAAACAAGATGTGGTGAGACTATTATTATGTACAACAAGATCAAACAAAAAATAGCCATTATCTGGTAAAATTCATTAAATTTACTCAAAATCATTCTCAACTGAGACTCAGCAATCTACGTGCTCACATTAATAGAGATACTTTCTTGTTATGGTTCTTGAATATGGTTTCATCAAATAATTTCAGAGTTCATCTAGCTTTTACCATTATCCTTCACAAAACAATTGTGTTAGAATTGAAACTAATGAAGAACTTTCTTTTTATTTCTTTATTGAGAGTATTAAACAGGAGTGATTCTCACATGGCTGTGCAATATGTATGTGGCTCATATGTGGTAGATTCAAATTTCTGTCTCAATTTTTCTTCATATACTTAATTTTTCAAATGTGATTGTATTATTTTTCAAGTGTTTGGCAATTTGATATATTTATTTAAACCAAACAGTATAGAAAAGATAGAAAAGTTTGTATCAATTATATGTACAGAAATCCGAAATGATCATAGGCTGTTGCTTTAATTTTCAGGTAAAGGACAGGCTTAATGTCATTCCACTTTCAGATAAGTTTATTTATATCTATTTTTATTTCTCTCTGTGTCTTTGCACCTCCTCTATCAACCAGCCTCTCTTTCTCTTGTGTGTGTGTGTGTGTGTGTGTGTGTGTGTGTATGTGTGTGTGTGTGTATGTGTGTGTGTGTGTGTAGTAAGTGGTGGACTTGGAAATTGTTTACAATCTATCTACTTGTGTCTTCATAAGGTCATGGGTCAGAAAGTAAAAGAAAGTGCATCAAACATGAAGGAGCTCATTTCTTCAAATAAGTTGTCTAATTTGTCGATTCTCTTTCTACCACTAAGACATATCACTTTGTATGCATTATTTGTCTGATAAGCGTGCATTAAAGAGAACTGAGGGTAGCTTTGATGGAACTGACATAAACACCAGCTTTGATGGAGAAACACTTTGTTCCTATTAAACTTAAAAAGCACATATCTATAGGTCGAAGTGTTAGATGAACACAGAAACTGCCTTGTGTTTTCTTCGCTTCCACCTGTCATGCTCGCTGCTTTGAAATATTTATGTCCCTCTTTGTTCTGTCAAGTGTACGACATCCTTGTTAACATTTAAATATAATTTAGGACACATTTTTATAAGCAAACTGTTAAATATTTATGTTTGGTGCTCATTACTTACAAAGCACTTCACGTATGCATCCATGTTTGAATTATTAATGAAGAGTTTGGACAGACCCTGCTTTTATGACTCTGTGCTTCTGAAGATTAACTTTCTCATATTCTTCCATGCTAATATCCTGAGTTGTTTATTGCTTGGTTTAGAGATACTTTATTTTGCTGTGATACTAAATTTATTTTGCATTTAATGTTTTTAGAAAAGAACAGTTAAGCAGTATTTGGAAAGGATAACAAAATAATCCTTCAGATAAATGCATGCTAGCACAAGTGCACATGTTGTTTTCTATGTTTAACAAATAATAATCTATTTTTTATAATCAAAAATATAATTCACCCTGAAGCACAATAATGTAGAAGATTGTTTAACCATTCAAACTCCATGAAGCTAACAGCAATTCCAACTGTAAGTATAAAAGGAATTAATACGCTGTATTTGCCTAGTAAATATGGTAAAGAAAGCTCTTCTACAAAGGAATGTAGTGAAATGACCTGTGCAATGAATAGAATAAGTGATTTTAAAAGAAATACCCATAAGGAAAATTTGTACAACTATGTATCCTTGTGAATTTTAACTCTATTTCCAACTTCACGTGGATAAACTCTAACGTCTGCAAAAATTAGATGTCCAGTTATTGTATGCTATCCCTGTTAAACACAATGTATGAACTCAAGTCATATTTATTTCCTAAAAATATATTATATGAGGAATGTTTACTCTAAATAGACATATGTCTTTTTAAATTCACTATTGGAATATTTTGTAAATAAGACATAGATACAGCTAGCTGTATTAGAAAGAAAAAAAAGTGTCATTTAAAAAGTAATAGATTCTTTTCCAAATCTTGAGATTCACATTTAAACTGTTGTCCTTGTGTAGGTTAGTGTATTTTTCATGGCATGCATGGGCCTACAAGCCTTAAATCCAGGTAGAGTAGGTTCATATTAGCCACTATGAGATGAGCCTACATCTACACTGAAATAGAATTCTACTCCTCCCCACCAAACAAAGATGGAGTTAACTTACAATTAGCATGATTTAGATTTTAACTGCAATTAAATGCTTCCTTGCAGAATATTTTCTTCTTTAAATGTATATCATTATAAGAGATTTCTCAGAAAAATGATTACTATGCTTAGCCTTTAACAAAATATTTTGGGCATGCCAAATGCTAATTATTTATTTAAAGTAAAACAAATATTTTCAATGCTAATTTACTTTTATCAATTTTATTTATACCAACTGAGGAAAATAAGGTCACTTGGGTTTTGAAATTCTCCGTAGAATCAGATGTATTCTAAAGGAAATATCTCTGAATGCAGAAGCAAGGCTGGATAGATTGAAAGTACTACTTGGACAAATGACATTTCTTCACACGCACCATCATCAAAATTAAGCATTGCAGTAGGGTAGAAGGTGTGTGCATGAGGGAAACACACAGAGTCACATCATTCAAAGTCCATGTATGAAGAAATACATTAAAAATACAAATAGCAAGTTACATTGATAAAGACTAAATTCAGGGAGAAAAGTGGAAATCGCGTTAGTACTTAGTACACATTTTACATTTAATTTCTCCCACAAACAGAAGCTACAAGCTATCATTTCAATGTAACTGTATCTTCCATTGTTCTTATTTTAATGTTTTTATTAAAGTTTTAATTGTAAGTGTCTCCAAAAAATAGTGAAAAAACAAACAAACAAAAAAAGGAAGCAAGGTGTGGTGGCACACACCTTTAATCCCAGGTCTTGGGAGTTAGACGTAGGAAGATTTCCATAAATTCTAGGGCACCCTGAGACTATATAGTGTATTCCAGTTCAGCCATGGCTAGAATAAAACTGTATATCAAAAATTTTAAAAAAATGAAAGAAAGTAAAAGGATTGGGAAAAGAAAGGAATAAAAACATAGAAAATGGAGCATAAATCCATGAATATTTTTGTAATATATTCTGGGGGATTTTGACCTTGAGCAGAGACATGTGAAGAGAAGGGTAGTGGGGGTGGCAGTGTGAAAATTCCTTTCTCCAAGGTTAGTTAGACTCTAATAGTTTTCCATTTAGTTCAGCACTGACAAAGAGTTTCTCATGTGGGCAGACCATATGAACAAGAGACTTGTGTAAATAACTTCCATAATGTCTATATTTTGATCTTCCATAATGTCTATTTTTCTGTGCTGGAGGCATCATGCTATGACTCCCTGGATTTAACTGTGAGTGCCTGGCAGGACTGGGTATGAAAAGCTTGCAAAAATGTGCACTCTACCCCTCCAGTGGCTCCTCCACTATTATTATTGAAATTATTATTATTATTATTACTGTTATTATTATTATTTGGTTTTTCAAGGTAGGGTCTTGAACTATTTAAGTCTGACATGGAATTCCCTATGTTGTCTCAGACTGGCCTTGAACTCCTGGTGATTCTACGACCTCTGCTTCCCATGTGCTGGGACTAAAGGCTTGCACAAGCACTCCTGGCCTCCTCCACTATTTTTAACTTTCAGACTTGTCCATCATGAGTCTTTGGTACATGTCAATGAGAGATTATATTTTCTCCCTTGGTCCCATTTCCCGTGGAGTTTTCTAATCTTGCACTTCTGTTTCAGATTTGGTGATTCTGTTTCCTCCTCTCTGTCTTTTGAGTTTTGAGGCAGTGTCTTGCCCCTGAGACCTCACTTTTCTGATAGACAAGATGTGAGTTTGTTTGCTCAATTTCTTTTTCTTTTCTTTTCCTTATCTTTTTATTTGTTTTGTTGTTGTTGTTTGTTTGTTCATGTTCTATGGATAGCATTGGCATATTTGGACTTCAAGCATTCCAGACTGAAATGAAAAAACACTCTGCAAGTATTTTACAAGAGAGCAAAGGTAGTGTGAAATTTACAATTAAGCATAATATTAATTCATTACTGCGTCTATTAGAAGGAACTCTGTCACAAGTCAGTCCTTTCTCAATGGAGTGCTTCCTTCTCCAATAAATAATAAAGGAAAACAACAAATACTAAAATACTGTAGATTGTACATAGAACATCTGTCTTGTTAAACAAATATTTTGTGCAAGACGCACGTAGGTTAGGAAACATTTTGTCTATGTATTTCTAACATGGACCCACACTTTGTTGTTAAACCACATAGCACAATTCTAAAACAGAGTGTTTCAGCAAGTCTCGCGGGTTTCCTTCACAGATCACTGATCCTGTCCAGTGGTTCCACAGCTGTCCTATAAATATGAGAGGAGGTCACCATCCATCACAGGTACATTTATAGTGAGAAGGCACCTGGCTCCGGAGATGGAATCCCTATCAACATCTGTAGAGCAGAATGCAGAGTTCACATTTTCAGACTAACTATGAGCAGTGAGGGGAATATATAGATAGGCGGTACAGGTAATAGAATCTTGAAGAGCACTATAATAGAAAAATACTGCAAACATAGCAAAAACAGTTTATGTTTTAGCAAAGCACAAATATACTGTTTAGCTCAGCTGGCTCTTCATTTATTGCCTGCGGCAGTCAGGGCACTAAAATGAACAAATGTTTTGTGGGACCTGTAGAGATGCAAGAATGAGCTGAGACGGGGACAGAAATAAAGGCAGGGAGGTACTGAGAAAGGGAGCCATAAAAGCTAACCAGAATGATTCTAAGTGCTTTACAAAGCAGACAACATGGAGGTTTTGCAGCTGTTCTAAGCACCAACTAATTGGGATTTTTATTCTTGAGTTTGAAAGAAAATTCATGAAGATCTAATATAGAGATTTCTTATTTTACAACCTACACAATTTATAATGTCTTACCTTTGGAAAAAAACTACATCATTTGTAAACATGCTTCTGAGGATTAGAGGTCAATACATAGTTTCTTTGATCTTTCTTTTTTAACTGCCAGGTTTATAGTGTACCTTGCATTTTTTTCCTAAGGCAGCGAGAATGTCTTTAATTTACACAGAAATCAGCAAGATGCCTAAGCATCTCACTTTCTGGTCATTTTTCATTTTGTTCTCCTCATTTCCCATGAGTATATTAGTTCTAATGGCCAGCAGTTTGCTGTAAAATCTAAATCATTTTTCAACTATAAAACCAAGATAAACCACCCATTTAGCCTGGAAACACAAGCCTGCAATTAAAGTTGAACAACTTTCTGCACAGTACAAATTTCAACTCCTGAGGAATGCTATAGGAAGAAAGCAGAGGTGGTACAAAGCTGTTAATAGGGAAAATGTGGAGACATACAAATTATTCAAATGGAAAATAAATGATGCTAAGTAAATGCACCACTTTTGAAGTTATAAGTATGACTTGGTGCAGGAACAAACCTTTAATTGAGATTCCAGTACATAAACAGGAATGCTGAGCATGTACATAGAGAATACATAGCAATGAATAAATAAACACCATTCATTTTATATCTTTTTATTGGGAACTGATATGCTGTGAGATAAAGTTTATCTCTAATAACATTTCTGAAAATAAAGCAGTGTTGGGGACATGGAGGAAGGAAATACTTATATAATGCTTATATAATGTATCTAACTATTAACAGTAAATATGTTAAAAAACTAAACAAAATCTGTTATATTAAGGACAGTGTCATGATTTGATCCAGGTGTCCCCCAGAAACAAATGAATGTGTTCTGATTGATTGAGCCTTAGCTGATGGCAGTTTGGGTTTTACAACCTCGATGGAGCTGTGTTGTCGGGGGCGGGCTTATGGGGATCATAAACCAGCTTCCTCTTGCCAGTGTTTGGCATAACTTTCTGCCGCTGTTTGCAGGGCTGTGGCGGAGGTGATGTTCACCCACTGCTCATGCCATCATTTTCCCTGCCAGGATGGAGTCTCCCCTCAAGTCTGTAAGCCTAATCAACCCAGTCCTCAACAAGTTACTTTGTTTGGGTTCTTTCTGCACAGCAACAGAGAAAGCTGACTGCAACAGACAATATATGATAAAAATGTCCAAGTTATAAAAAAAGAAAATAAAAATTATGTACACTTCGAGAAAGAGGAGGATTAATTTTACCTCCATGGAAAATGACCCTCGATTTTAAAGCTAAGCCAATGATAGAGGGAAAAGGAAATATACTGCTCAACATTTTTTTCCAGATTGGTGATGAGAAGAAAATAAAACAAAATGTCTGGGTAATACTATCAGGTCTACTTAATGTTTGACTTCTCTTTTTAAAACTGAATAAACTTTGACAAAGTTTTCTGATCACTTATCTAGAAAATGATCTTAAAACATAATGTCATATGTATTATAATGACATATTTGGCAATTCTGAAATCATATTCTAAACAAAACATGATACTGTGACTATAATTTTTATATCACAATTGGATAGTCTACCTTAGATATACACATATGATTTTTATATCGAGTTTAAATGTAAATCTTCTCTTCTGTTTCTTTCACACACTGACCCATCTTATAATTTTGTATCACCTGTACATTGTTACAAACAAAAGCAATGAATTTAAAGTCATTTTATAACAATACAAATAACATCCTTTTATTTTTGGCCCATCTACATACATGAATATACACTGAAGATAATAGAAAAAAATATATAAGTGGCTGCCAGAGAAGTGACAAGAAATAGTAAACCAAGAAAATACGATGAATGTAGTCTAAGCTTACATCTCTAATACTGTCATTATTTAACACGCACCAGGTAGCTTATGTCTAAAGATGACTGAGTTCATTCCTTAGTGGAGGGCTATCATTTTACTAAATGGATGCACTTGTTTCTAAATCTTATTTGGATCCAAGAATTTAATCATATCCTCAAGTAAAATTTGAACACTTTACATCTGCATAGTAAATGTGCAGAGAAACTGGCACATATACAGTATTTGTATCAATATTTATCTGATATCAACACATTTTGTTTTTCATAAATTCTCTCTAAAAGCAGCTCACTTAGTATCTCTCTATTGCTTAGCTTTTGGTGTGTCTGTCTGTCGGAGGTTGAATAGATGGATGGACAGAAAGTTTGAGATAAATTGCTACTAAATGTTTATGTGAAAGCACTTCCTAATTTTGAATAAATGTTTACATCATAATTATCCTATGGTTCCTTTTTATATCTATAACTAGAAGTTATTTCAGCAAAGTATTAAGATTTTTTTGTTGTTGTTGTTTGTTTTTTCTCTGAGCCCTTTACTGGTGCTTTTCCATTTCAATGGAGTCTGACCATGTCCAGTGTGGATTGTCTTTCTCTTCCCCTATCACATTCAAACCCTTACACTTCAGATTTGTTTGCTTTGCAGGACTTCACTGACCTTTGTACCTCTGGTTAATGTCTACCCTTAATCGTGTATCTCTAAAGGCAATTTATTTTCCCTTTCATTTCTGATATGACAGCTCTGATGGCATACAAATAGATGTTTGAATTTGACCATGTTTAAATAAAAGCAAAGCAAACCCCCAAATAATCCCTTATTTAACATAGATAAGACTGTTAATAAAATTATGACTTCTAATGTATTTTCATCTTGCTCTGTCTTAGTTGGTGTTGTGTGTTACTGTGTCATATTGTAGACAACTGAAAGTCTTAGTAATGGTTTCCCAGATGTGCTTTTCAGGGACCTCTATATTCGATACATAGGGCTTTGTATTTATGTGGCCATTTCTCACATTTCTTGTGACCTTTTTTTTTTTTAACCTCCAGACTAAAACAATTTTAAACGTTTGTATACCTTCTTCATTTAAGAGGTTATCAGGTGCTAAGCTTAATCACTATTGTTAGTTGTTTTGCTTAGTTCATTGTTAGGGCTGAAGAAAACGTGGAATTAAGATAACCATGAAATATTTAGGGAAAATATTTAATGGTGACTTTAAAAACAAGATTTAACGTTATTAACTAGAGTAGAAAACATTTTATTTTCTTATTACTCTTTTAAAATTTTAGACAGAATGTTACCTACAAAACAACCATTTTCTCACTTATTATTTTGATATCAAAAGCACACTGTAAATAGCACTGTGACTATATGAAATATAAACCTATAATTGGTTTCATTACCACTAACTTGTCAGGTGACAGACTTCCACAGTTAAAAAGTCACTACTTAAACAACATTATAAATATCCTGCAAAATAAATCCCCAAAACAATAGATTTTACTAAGGTGGATTATAGCAGCATGGCTTCAATTTAATGAATGATCAGTTTGAATGATCAACACCTGTTTGTACATTTTCCCTGAGTGAAACATAATCTTCTTCCTTGTTAGAATATTGAGTGGATGTTAATTTGTATCCAGATTTATCTGTTTCTATAGGTGACTACAGAAAGGATGATCTTAAAGTTTTTAGTCAGCTTTTTACTGTGAAGGATTATGTCACCACAGCCATGGGAAAAACCAAATCATACCACACCTGAGAATGGAAGAAATACAATTGAACACAAAATATACAGGACAAAATTTAGTAGGTGCAGACACACACTGCCATTGATTCCTGTTCCTATCAAAAGTTCCAGAGCAAACTTTGATCACTTATGTTTATCTGTACCTTCACTGCATAAAACCTTTGGAAGATCAATAGTGATATCTACAAAGGAGTTTCTGCTTCTTATTTTTATTGACCCTTCTTTATTTTCAGTGCCTGTTATTGAATAGAAAGCGATTTAGCTGAAAATGGGTTAAAACTGATTTCACAAAATTGCTATATTATTCCCAGCCTGCAATCCCAAAATAGCCCAGCTCTAGATCTAATTTAGGAAGCATAAAATTGATTTCTGAGAGGATAGTTAATGATCTTGGTCCTCTGTGAATGTCCAATTTATAGACTGTTCACTGAACAAATGAGATATAAGTTTTTTCTCAAATATTTGCAATCTGGAAGCTCAACAAATTCTGTTTGGACCATTTCATACTAGTGTTAATACTAGTAAAGCAATAAACATAGAAATGCCAAGAATAGTTCCCAATCATAGTCATAGTTTTTAATTTCTTTTGAAAAGTAATTTCTCATCTAGCTTTAAAAGTTCAGATATAACTGAAGTAAAAACTAGTGGCATTTGCTTTCCTCATACCTGAGAAAAACAAGTGTCTTCTAGTACAGAAAATCGTGTTTATAGATTGAATTTTAATGATAAATACCACAGCCACCACTCATTTCCTCAGCCCTATGGAACAAATTATATTTTGAGATTTTTGGTAAGTAAATGTAATCAATTAATATTTCTCATGTATGATGCTTAATACCTTAAAACAAAATAAGCTATTTTGACTTAAATATTAGATGTATGTTTATGAATATTAATAATTGACTAAGAAGCTAAATTGAAACATAAAATTATTATAACAATCAATCATCTATTTCATCAGTAAGTCATGAAATCATTATAATAATATGATGTTAATTGTGTATAGTTTGAATTCACAAGCCTATATAAGTTTCATACAATTCTTAGTTTACCTCTATCTCTTATTTCTTGAATGGTAATAGTATAACTGTGTTGATCATAGAGGCTGCTGTTGAGTTTTCACATTAAAATAAATAAACATTCTGAAAAGGTATTTCAAATAGGTTCATTTTATTTCATTAATGTTGTAACCATCATGCATTAGCAAACAAGGAAAGGAAAGGAAAACCTTCCATTTCAGAATGACTAGTCTAGGGAGAACATGAGTCTTTGAATTGGAATCTCACTAGGAGAAGTATAATAAACTAATATTGTCAGATGGACACTGTTGTACTACAAGTATTCATTGTGGATCTGGAAGAGTTTTGAAATGAGGGCCTGACTCCAGGTTCTGCTCTGCTATCACTTCACACCATGATCCATGCTATTGAAGTCCCTCTTGCTTTGCATTGCCATCGGTATGTCCCACATGTGCTCACAAATATGACTGTACTGTTTTTCTATGTCATGGGTTGATCTGCTCCCAGGCCAAGTGATGATGTCTAAGAGGCATGTTGATTGTTACAACAGAGGATGGAAAGTATGTGATTGGAATCAATGGATATATTTAATAGACACTATAAAATACCCGACAAAGCACAGAGCAGCCTCCTTTACTAAAGAAATTCCCAGTCCATCTGGTCCTCTGTGCTCATAATGAGAAGCCTTGCTGTATGACATCTCACCCACACGAAATGGGAGATGGTTTTCTCCTCCTCATGTAGTACACCCTAGGCCCTCTTTGAGAAAGCCATCTTGCTTGAGCCTCTCTTCCCCACTGAGTTCCAGATTGCATAACCCCCAAAATCAAGTGCATGTCACTGGGCTGCCTTCTAATCCATTCTTCACCGGAGTCCTACTGTGTTTAATGTTGAAATACAGTGATTGTCCATATCTCTGAAATGACTTAGAACTATTCCTTTAGGTTAGACATGATAATCACTTTGGCACATTCTAGGAAGCTTCCAATTTTCAAAATCCTGAAAACTTTGCTCAAAATATTCTCAATTCAAGTAGCATCATGGAAAAAGGCTCACTGGATCTGTCAAAGCATTAAAACTTCAGTCTCAGAACATTTGAATTGTAGTTGACACAAAACCATGATAGTCTACCCATAAAATATTATTAAATTATTTTTATTTAGCAATTTACTTTGTTTTAATGTGAGGTAAAATTGTAGTTTGGATTCCAAGTAGATTCCTATTGAAATTTGAGTTGCACCTATGTATTTTTTTTGAAAGAAGAACTTAATTTGACAAATCCGATCTTCATTTATTTTTTTTCAGTTATAAAGTGTGAATAGTAACAGTTGGCTTTCACTTTTCAATGATTGATTTTAATAGCCAGCACTTTACTTGCACAGGGAAAAAAAAGCATTGTGTGGTATACATTTCTATTACTGTAAAATATCTACTGTTCTAATTAGGGTAAAGTTGTCTGTAATTGGTCTTCTATTTCTTTACAGTTGGTATAAGAATAGACATATGCAATGTTGGTTGCTGTGCCCTTTACTGCCACAGTCAATTATTTATATCACAATGATTTTTGGGTCATCCTAGGCTACAGTAATACCTTGCCTCAAAAAATGAATTTTAAGAAAGAATATTATTATACTATATTCCTACTTAAAGAATAACTTCTTATTCTTTAACTTAGATATTTCAATATCATAATGGGCCATTAAAGTCTATGCTGGCTTTTCACATAGCTAATCCTTAGTTATAGTTCTCATTTACTGTTCATTCCTCATCTGTTTCACAGTTCTCTTCCAACTCATTGTCTACTATTATTATCCCTTGATAATTCATGTAGATTATCCATCTAAATGCTCAGACATGTCATTTTCTGTCTCCTTCATGATGAACATTCTTTCTCTTTACTTTCTGAAAGCCAGTTTATCCCATGGCCACTCAAGCATCTCCACAAATATGTTGGCATTTCCAAAATTTATTTTGTATTCTACAGCTATTTGACCTATAGGTGCAGCAAGCTAAACTGCCTTTTTCCACAATGAACGTTTTCATGTATTTTCCTTAATCCTAAAGTTTCAACTGTATTTCAGCCTTTGTAGCTTGTCTAGCCCTGTTTGTAGAGCCAAGGGTCCATCATTTATCTTTCACTACTACAATTCCTTCATCAAAGTAAATAAACAAGTCTTCATCTCATATAGAGCACCAATAGACCGCCCCTGGTTTAACATTAGATGTCATTCTCCAGAATGTTGCTGGTCCATGGGATCCAGTGGAGCATGTGGGTACACATTTACAGTTCACACCTGAAAGTGCACTCAATCCTGCTTTACAGTCATGCACAGATGTTTTTAAAGAACAATTTCTTCGCTCTGAATTCTTAGTTTACTACTTCCTGAAGTGACAGCTCCCATCTCTTCCTCTTAAAAACTACTATTGTTCTTCCCACAATGTAAATAGTCACTCTCTGTTTATGTGTTCTTATAAACAAGCATCTTCATGTTCATACTCTCATAAATTGAAACTAAATCTCTAAGCTTGTCTACAGTTATCTTTTCCCTGTGTCCTTCCAGAAACTCTGAACACCTGTCCATCCTTTTAAAGGTGAATTTTTGTGATCAGATCTTGATTGGGTCTGTACTCTTCTAATATCTTCAAAGACTGCATTTACTCAGTCATCATTTTCCTCATTGATTGAACCTTTAACACATTTAATTATAAAGATACTATTAACAGCCTGACCATCACTTCCAGATGCTATTTGTGGTGGTTTGAATGTAGAATATTCCCCATAGATTATTTTTTGTGGGGGTACTCAATCCTATGTTGGTGGCACTGTTTGAGAAGGTTGTGGAACCATTGGAAGACAAAGCCTGGCTGAAGGAAGTGTGACACTGAGGTGGGGGTTGGGGTTTATAGCCTAGCCCTGCTTGCCACACTGAGCTTGCTCCTGCTTCTTCGCTCCTACTGATGCCAAGATGTGATGCCCAGCATCCACTACTGATAATGGAATGTTCCCTCAAAACTATAAACCGAGAATAGAATTTTCCTTTCATTAACAGCTTTTGGTCTGTGGTTTTTGTGCCAGCAATGAGAAAGTAATAGGTGTACCATTAATGCCATTAGCTCTATTTATTAATAGTATTTTCCACTTCCATTTTTTGGCCCATGGTTTGAGAAGATACAGTCCATTATGGGGGGAACTTGTGGCATCAGGAACAGAAGTTGTCAGGTAAAATTGTGTATATATAAAGCAGCAGCACAGAGAGATAAATGCTGGTGTTTACTTAACTTTTTATCTTTTTTTTTGTTTTTATTAAACTTATGATCATAGCCTAAAAGATCGTAAGGCCTATGCATGTTGTGTCTACTCTCTTCAGGTCTGTGTCTTTGGTAACACACTTCCACACATGTCCCAGAACATGTTTCCCAGGTGATTCTAAAAGCATCAAGCTGACAGTAGGAAATAAACATCACACCCTGTGAATATTTACAAAGTTCCTGTAGAGATGCCACACACTTAAAGACTTGCCCACTTCTCAGTTGCTATTCTGCTTACAGCAATACTATTTGGACTCCATTTTCTCACAAAACTCAAAAGGTAAATTTATGCATTCAGTTCCTGTGGAAATTTAATGAACCTGCTTTTCTTAACTTCTGAGACAATGGCTGCAGAAGGGTCAGATGTCTTTCTGAAGACACCCTGTCATCTGGATTTCAGCTGTTCTAAAGACAGTGTGGATTTTCCTCCCACTCTTGTGAGCTTGGCTTCTCAAACTGCTCTACTCATCTCTCCTCTCTCTTCTAGCCCTTTGTTTTTCTACTCTCATATTTCTATACCATAAAATGATTTGAAATTGCATGCAACACACTCATTGAAAGCCTCTCCTCTAACTATTTAAACAGATAATGATACCTTGATTAAAGATAAGACAGGGGGTAAAGACATAGCCTAGCACTTAAATGCATTTGCTTGCAAATCCTGGGCTTAATTCCTTAGTAAACATGTAAAGCCAAATATCAAAGAGGCCCATCTGCTTCTTCAGTTAATTTGCAGAAGCAGTTGGACCTTGGTGTAACCATTCCCACCCCCTCTCTCTTTCTTCTCTCTCTCTTTCATATATATATAACTTCTACAATTGTGTATATGATTCTTCAAAAACTTATTGTATTTCGCAAATAAAATCTTATAGATAAAACTGTCACACTATAAGCAAAAGTTCTTCCAGGATAAGCCTGCCACATTTCTTAGATTTTCATTGCTTAATTAAATGACCACACTATATTTTATTCTGTTTTGTCTATGTGGCATTTGTGTCTAGTTCTCCAAAATGCTGCTATCTTCTTGAAATACCTGTGTTCACACATTCCATCATTAGCTTCTATGTCTTACCGCCCTTAACTTCATTTGTTTCTTCAGAAAACTTTGTATGACAACTGTATCTAAATAATCTGCCACCCTCCTACAATTTCAGATCTTTTCACTGCTTTTTTTTCACAGCATCTGAGTGTGGTACCATCTGGTAAATTTACATAATTATTCCTATGCTTAATTATTTAATTCTATGTATATATTCATCATGCTCAATATAAGTTCTATGACTCATGAATCAGGTATTTTTAAACTTCTAAATAGAATATGTTACCTAATATGTTACATGTATTAAATAAATATTTATTATAACAATGAAATTAGCTACTAATATTTTAGAGGCTGAAGTTTATATATTGGAAAGTACACTTTTTAATTTATATGTTTATTATGTAAAATTAGATACATTGTATGAGCAAATGTTATGTTGATATTCCCATTTCCCTCCTCCCTGTCCCAAATCAACTGGGTATCATCCTTATTGGGTATACTGGATTAATCCATGGGGTAGGGGGTTATGGAGAGTACAGGAAGCAGCCAGGTCCGCCTCCCCCCCCCACACACACTTGTGTGTTATTGCTGAGGGAGTCAATGTCTCTGGATATTCTCCTCCACCATGGTTCTTACAATATTTCTGCCCCCTCTTCCACTAAGCTCTCTGGGTCATGGTGGGTGAGTTTTAAGTCGGCTATATTGTTGAGATCTTAAGAATCTCAGTACTTCTGCTTTGGTTTCTGCTGGTAATCATTGGTATCTGTCTTACTGACTTATCCTGGGTTGTCTGATTGGCTGTTGTGATAGGTCTCTTGTTTAGCACATCACTCTCTCAAAGGTTTCATTTGGGGTCTACAAGATGGGCCTGGGGGTGGTTCATCTCTTGCCAGGATGTCAGCCTTCTGCCTGTCGCTTGTTGGTAGTGTTGGAATGACCATGATTCTCTCACTGCCTTCTGAAAAATACAAACAGAATCTCCATCAGAGAGTGAGTTCAGTGTAGGTTAAATGGGACACTAATTGCTAATTTGACAAGATTCTATTTGGTGTAGCCTCTCTCTGTAGTTCTCTGGTAGTGGGAAGTTCCCCTTGGAGCCCAAGTTTTTGGTTTCCATAGGAGTTTGTCCTGGATCCCAAATCCAGTTAAGGGTTTGTTGTCACTGAGTGGATTTCTTGACCAATTTGAATGTTGTTGATTACCCCCACACACAGGTTTTGGCACCTCTATTGCACTAGTGTTCACTTCTTGGCTCGCGGATTTCTCCAAGAAGGAGAAGTGTGTTCGGAATTCTAATGGTAATTTTATACCATTTTATTATATAATTTTATATCACTGCATTTTATTTCAGTGGTCTCTGCTTTCTGCAAATATGATTGACCAACTTCCACTGGATACTTTTGTAATGCCTTCCAGCACTGCACATGCTACCATCTGGGGGCTGTTTTACTATTTGGGATCTCACTGGGTCTCTTGGTGTTATTTGATGAGTTTCTGTAGTTTCTTCAGCAATAGAATCTTACAAAACCCTGTCTTGTTTTGGGGACCTTATGAGTCTCTTTGATCAACAGCTCAGTTTGGGAAGGAAGCAATGTCTGGGACAGGGAGTTGCAGGTCTGATCAGTTTTTCATGGGGTTAGGTTTCCTCCCATTATATTCACAGCGCCTCTAACCAGGCGATGCCCACAGCTTCCTCTAGAGATCACTGTATGAAAGTAAGGATTTTATGATTTCGATTCATTATTGGTTTAGCTTATTGTAAAAGTCGACCCACCCTCCCCTTCCCCGCTCCGTTCCTTCCATCCCTTTTACAGTTTTTCATTTTGCTTGTCATGTTTGCTTAGAGTTTAAGCTTAACCTGGCTAGGAACCACATTTTGAGGGAAAATATGCAGCTTTTGACTGTCTATTCTTGTGTGAGTTCACTAAGTAAGATCTGCTTCAAGTCTGTCCAATTTTCTTTAAATTTCGTTATGACATTTTTTTCCTTTCTGATGAGTAGAACTCCATCATGTATACATACCACAAATTTGATATTATTTCCTCCAGGGGTGGGTTTTTGGGTTGATTCCAATTTTTGGCTGTTGTGAATTGAGCTTCAATAAACATTGTTGAGCAAATGTTTCTGTGCTGTGGTGTGACATCTTGAGGGTAGATGCATAGTAGAGGGAATTTTTGAAGTGTCAGATTTTAAAAATTTAATTGAAATGAGAGAAAACAGTTAAGATACTAGTTATAAGATTATAAATGAATGAACATGGGAGTTCTTGCTATCACTTTCTTATGCTATGTCAGGAAGAGAGGGATGCTTGTCTACCTCTTAATGCTTCTACTTATCCTGTTTTATTTCTGTTTCATATCCTCTTCAATAGTTCTGTATATCATTAATTCTCTACTGCATTATCAGAAATCCAATATTGTCATCATATTATAACCTCTCAATCTGTAGTATCACATTTTATAAGTAAGCATACATAATGTCAGGTTAAGTGATTTAATCTAGATGATCATGTAATACAGAAATGATAATTATCAAATGAGCAATAAAGGCTTCTGAACAGACTTGGTTTTGAAAAATGCTTAAGAGTTTGATTTTAGGTTTATGCAAGGGGTAGCTTACTTTGGGTCAAAAAAGGCATTTTTCTGAACACATGTGCTATAAGAATTTAAACAAGGCAAGCCTTTATTTCTTGAAAAAAAAAAACCCTATAAATTTACAAAATCCTGAGTACAACTTCTCACTGTTTTAATCTGTGCTTACCTCATGGTATGCATGATTCTAGAGAATATTTGCATGTCAGAAAATTATTTAACTTGTTATCAATTTTTGTTGAATTTATCAGATTTTTGTTGAGGTTTATTGATGAATAAAAGTTTGGATTTCAAATAAGTCACCAAAGATTAAGAGCCAATTAAGTCAATAGCTATTCCCAAAATGAACTCTCCCTCTTCCTCTTCAGCTGAAATCCACATGCTGTGATAGAATAAAAGTAAAAGTCAGACTTGTAAGCACTTATCAAGACCTATTATTTTATTTTCTCACTCCACTTAGTTCCTCCATTCTCTGCTTCCCTAGAGCTACTAGCTCAGCATGAGATACCATGCTGGAAGAATGTGGAATGAGTGAGACAGAAAAAGGTTGAAACTTTGCTTGTGAGACTGGAAATGTCTTTATTCCCTGCCCTAACTGAGTGACATTTTGTATCACTCTTTGGTAAGCATTATGATGGAAACTACTTATTTGGAGCAGTTTTAGAATCATATGCAATGTATTTAGAAGATGCATGGATCAACATAGATATTCCATTAATAGTATTAAATCTTTTCTATTTAGTCTCAGCTTCTAATTTCCATTTGTCAGTGTATTTACGTCTTTTTTCTAAGTATTTTTTAAAATCATATTTAAGCTGGGTCTAGTGATACAAGCTTTACTCAGGAGGTTGGGGGATCAGAAGTTTAAAATAAGCCTGAGCAACATAGTGAGTTCAGGACTAACCAAGACCATGTCTGAAAATATAAAATCAAAAGAGAGCTTTGACATAACTTAGTGATCAAATATCTGCTAGTCATGGATCTGTGAGGCTGCAAGCAAGCACAGTCTTCAGTTCTGAGACAGGAAATAACATGGGTAGCTTCAATACCTGGGAAGCACTTGGCTTGAGACTTGAGCTGGGCATGCAACCCTTTCCTTACAATGCCCTAAGAAACCCAGGCCCTCCATTTGCCTTAAGTTTCTGGTATACCCCACTTCAAACAAAGCAAGAAGTTACCCCTCTTTAGCAGCTCCACAGCACTTCTAATTTTGTGACCAAATACATTCAGGAAACTGTCTAGAGACTATGTTGATCCAACCCAATCTGGTATGCAGTCCAAGTAAAGTAAAACAAACTTTGTACTCCAAATATTTGGGGAGGGGAAATAATAACCAAGGGCTCTAGATAGTAATTCCCAGGGCCAGAATGAGGTCCCCCACCCCATAGTGAGCTTTCTGTCAGGGTGACATGAGGTGCCCAAAATAATATAGGCTATTGTCAAAACACTTGGTGTTGTAGTCAGCATTCTAGTTGCTGAACAGAAAGAACACAAGCAAAAGCGGCTTGTGGAGGAATGGGCTTTTTTGGCTTATGGACTGGAGGGGAGACTCCATCCTGGCAGGGAAAATGATGGCATGAAAAGAGGGGTGGACATCAGCTCCGCCACAGCACTGCAAAGAACAGCAAGAAGTTGTGCCAAACACTGGCAAGGGAAGCTGGCTTATAACCCCATAAGCCCGCCCCCAACAACACAGCTCTAGTGAGGTAATAAAACCCAAACTGCCATCAGCTGAGGATCTATCAATCAGAACACATTCATTTGTTTGTGGCAGATACCTAGATCAAACCATGAACTTGGTTACCTGCAAAAGCTAAAAGGTATCTATGCCCCTGTTGGTGATGGCACTACAGCCTGCACCCACAGGACATTAAGCATCCATGCTGGGACTGAGAGCGAAACCAGTTCCCTACATGATAGCCTTCATAAGGCTGGAAAGTGTCAGGAGAGCAGCAGGAGAATAAATGTTTGCCAACAGATTCATAAAGCTGATTCTGACAGTCACAAAATCAACGAGTTGAGCAAGAAGTCTACACGTGAGCAATAGTGCCACTCAGCTGATGTAGGTAACCAAGTGCTCATGATCTCGACCAAGGCTAGTGGGGGTGAACTCATATCTGGCTCTGGGAACCAAGGAAATTAATAGGCCCCAGAGAGAACCTCCACTGCTCTGTAACTAAGAATGAATGCACACTTCAATGTATCTTTCTAATATCTAGATGTACCCCTGATATTCAAACTCTTTTCAACTTTGGAGAATATGTTCTATTTTACAGAAGGAGGCACACACAGGGAGAAAAAGGATACGGGAAGAGAAAGCCGACTGTCTAGCAGGAGGTGGGTCACCTCCACCTCATCTGCCTTGGCCCAGAAGTCATTATAGGGGAAGTGGTGATACAAATACAGCTCTCAGAGCTCCCTAGAAACCAGTTCAAGGGATGTGGGGACAAACACCTTGGTCGCAACACTAAAGAACATCCTATTTGCCCACCAAGGCTCAGGGAGCACAATGGAGGACTGTTGAAGAGATAGAGCCTCAGGTTGGGTGGACATAGCCCGAGAGTCCATGTTTCCCTCATTTCCGCAGAGACTGACTGAGGCCTCTTTGCCCTCACAAAGAATACCAATAACCCCACTGAAGACCAGCAGCAGAATTTGTGTGGGACAAGAAGGTTTATTTGTGCAACTTTTTTAAATTAAAAAAATCAATAAATTAAAAGAAAACACAAAATAAAAAAAAACACGTTTACTATCTGATTCATGATTGACAAGCATGTGACTACAATCACATGCATCATGAGAAAGACATCCTCAGTGAACAAAGGCTAACATCCCAACCCGAAGAAATATCACCTAACCCCTAACGATGAAGCACTACTCCTTCTGAATCATAAATGGAAGCCCCAGGCATTCCATCTTTATTGTAGTTTTGCTTTGTTCTTAATAAAACTTCTTGCTGTTTTACTATTTGTGAGTACTTTTCAATTTACTGAATTGGATGCCAAAACTCTGGAAACAGCTGACTCTGGAAAGATCACTGGTAGTAGCACCACCCAAAAATAAAACAAGCACCTTAAATGGAATGTTTCTTGTTTTCAGGACCCAGTTTATTTTTTTTTTTTTTACATGCGGTCAGCAAAATTCTGATGAAAGGCGCCAATAAGAAGTTATATATGAAGAGGTCCATTTTTCTGAGCATAATCCAGTGGTAAAATGAGCAAAATGAGAATTGAGATGATCCTGGCATGGTGATGTTGCACATTGTTTTGCATTAGTTTTTAAGATTTGCAAAATGAAATGTGTGTGAAGTTGCAGGGAATACATGAACCTGATCTATAACAGAAAAGGCTTCCATATCTTAGCCTGTGACATGGAAACCCAAAGAAGGCAGTACGTCAATCCCAAGGAATTGTGTCTTCTGTCCCAAGGTCAATGTGAATACACACTTAACATTAAAATGTTCTTCTTCCTGGAATTTCCTCTAACTTTCTTGTTAGTAAAGTCAATGGAATCCTGAAAACCTTTTTATAACTGTGTCATAAAACACTTTCAAGTTCAGAAGCTGTATCCTGGATCAGCAAGTCATAAAGAACTTTTGGATATTATTTAGTCTCATTTAGCTAAATGTGCAATCAATATACATAATCTTGAGATGAAAGACCACTTTTTATTTACTCATCATTAAAGGCGCTTTTATTTCTTTTAAAAAAAAACATTTTTTATTTATTTACTTGGAAGCAGAGGAGAGAGAGGGGGGGGGATGATAGAGGCAGAGAGAATAGGCTAAACATGGCCTCTAGCCACTGCTTACAAACTCCAGATGCATGAGGACGTTTTACCACAGTTTTTTGAGGATACAGGGGAATCAAAATTGGATCATTAGGCTTTTCAGGAAGCTGCATAACTGCTGAGTCATCTCACCAGGCCCACTTTTAGTTTCTTTAAAGAACTCTTCATGAAGTGTAATCGGTACATTGCATTAATTTACTATTCATGGTTTATTTAAAATGTATATAATTCTTTATTCATTTTTATGACTGAATTTTTATTTCTTACAATGGATAGGATAGTAATTCTATGAAATTAACCAAGATGATATGTTTTGAGATAAATCCTTAAGGAAAATGGCTTAAAATTAAGGAAAACTATTTTTTAGATCATAATGTGTTTAAATGTAGATGTAACAACAAAAGCAAGGAACGAATAGTTTCTGAGACATTTTTATGAAAAATGTAATTGAAATTGCTCTAATTAATTTTTTTCTCAACAATAAAAGTAGACTTAATGCTCACCTCCCATGATTCAGAGAACTGAACAGAAGAAGGGGCGGAATGATTGTAAGAGCCATGGTGGGGGAGAATATCCAGAGACATGGCCCCCTCAGTGACATGGCCTCCTCAGTGATATATATATATATATATATATATATATATATATATATATATATATATATATAATTTATTTGAGAGAAAAGGACAGAAAGAGGCAGACAGAAAGGAAGTATGGGTACACCATGGCCTCCTGCCACTGCAAACAAACTACAGACCCATGTGCCACTTGTTCATCTGGCTTTAAATGGGTACTTGGGAATTGCACCTGGGTTGTCAAGCTTTTTGTCTTGGCAATCAAACCAGGACCTTTAACTGCTGAGCCAACTCCCAAGTCCTCTAAATTGTATCGATTGATAATATTTCATTTTGTCCTAATGGTCCAATGTCTATTTGTATGCCATTCACTTGCGATAGATTTGGATTGTTTTTACAAATCAGTATGCATAATACTATCTCCAGTTTTTTGGTTTTTTTTTTTTTATCTTTGGAATCACTTTGATTATTGCTTGTTTTTTGTGGTTCCATGCAAATTTGGAGACTGTTTTCTTAAATGTGTAAAATAAATTCCTTAGATGTTTGTTGGAATTAAATATTTTAGTTCAGGATGCATATGTTAATAATGTTGACTTTCCAATCCATGAACACATCAGGTCTATTTATTTGTTTGCTAAGCTTATTTCATTATTGCTGTATATATCTCAATGCTCAAGACAGTCATTTTATCTGTTCCGTTTATTTTAAAGTATGAAATTATTTTGGTGATAATATAAATGATATTATCTTCTTAGTTGGCTTCTGAGATATTCCATGTTTGTAGAAAAATTTTCACAATTTCTTTTTGTGTATTGATTTTTTTTTTTGTATCCTGTTATTTTAGGGAAAGTATTTATTAGTTCTCACAGTTTTTCTGGAAAAGTCTCCAGTGTTTCTACATATTAACATCATATTATTTGTGACACAGAAACTTGTGTTTTTAGATTTTGATTTTTAAGTTACTATTTATTTACAGTTATATATTTATTTATTCATTTAGGCTAGCTCTTGTCACCTGCACTCTCAGGACTCCCAGTCCCTTCAACTAACACAGGCTGAACAGAAGTGAGACATATAGCATTTTGCCCTGTTCCATGTCTTAGAAAATAAAAAAAAAAGCTTCTATATATTCGTCATTGGGTATGATGTTAGCTGTTGGTGTTTCACACATGGCTGTCATTGTACTCAATAAATTCTCTCAATATATAATTTGCTAAAAGATTTATAGTGACGGGATGTTGAGTATTGTCAAGTGCTTTTTATGCACTTATTGAGATAATCATTTTGTCATTATTTCCTTCCCTTAAGTGAAGCATCACTTTGATTTGCATATGCTGAATCATTCCCACATTCCAAGAATACACCCTAATGCATCATGGTTCATGATTCTTTTTTGAGTGTTCTTGAATTCAATTGTCAGTATTTGTTGAACAGTATGGAAACTCATTTAAACTTTCTTTCTTTCATTCTTTTTTTTTTCTTTTTGGTTGTTCTTAATATTTCTTTATCCAGATTTGAGTTAGGATAATGCCAGTTTTATACAGATATATATATATATATATATATATATATATATATATATATATATATATATATATATATATATATATATATATATATATATATATATATATATATATATATATATATATATATATATATATATATATATATATATATATATATATATATATATATATATTCACAAGGTCAGTTGATCTTCAATACAGAGAGTATGGTTACACAAGGGTGACATGCTCACTTCTGTGGAAAATCGTGGGAAATGTCAGGGAAAATGGATATCACATACAAAAGTATGAAAATAGGCTATTTGTTATAATGCACAAAAATAATTCAAAATATAATAAGATAAATTGAAATCAGACACTATTAAATTCATACATATATACTTATGGCAAAAGATGAAAGATATTGGAATAAAAATAATTTAAATCTTAAAACATCTACTTTTAAAGTACAATGTAGATTTTAAATGCACATTTGCATATGTGCATGCATGTTTGGGTATGTGCAGCAGCTCTTGTATGCAGGTGTGCAGGGGCATATGTTGGTGTAGGTGAATGTCGAGTGCACAGGGCAACCTTGACTGCAATCCCCATGAATGCCATCCAAGGCCCTTGAGACCTAGTCTCTAATTGGCCTGGGGCGCACCAGATAGGCTAGACTGGCTCTTCAGTGAGCATTAGATTGTCGTTTCTTCACTTACTCAGCACATGGTGTATAGGACCATGTCACTGTGACTGGCATTTTAAAATGGTTTCTGATTATCTGACTCAGTTCCCTGCACTTGTAAGTCCAGCATTTTCCTAGAGTGAGTTATCTTCCCTGAATATCCCTCTAGTTCACCTGGCGTTGGTGAAGAAAATTCTACATCTTATTATAATAATTTACTTAATATTTGGTTTATTTTCACCGTTTAGTTCAGTTTTACTGATAATTAGTACTTGATAAATATAAATTTGTATGTACTTTTAAGGTATAAAACCATGAGCTATAGGTCATTGTAGAGCATTTACCTAGCCTTCACAAAGCCTTGGGTTCAAAATGTAAATGTTGATTGATTTGAATAGGCATTGTGAAATAGTTGCTGTGATCAAATTCATTGAAGTCCACATAACTTAAGCTTAGTTTTTTTGGAGGAAAATACATGTAGTAAACTCTCTGAAAAACACTTAACCAACTATACAATATATGGTGGTTTGAAATAGATGCCCTCCATAAACTTATGTGTTCTGAATGCATGCTCCACAGCTGGTAGCAATTTGGGAATTGGTGGGGGACATGCTTACAGGTGGATTACCAGATTCCTCTTGTCAGTGTTTGGCATCCTCACCTATTACTGATGTCCACCTGATATTGGCCAGGAGGTGATATCTAGGCTCTGACCATGCCATGGTTTCTCCTGCCATCATGAAGCTTCTCCTTGAGTCATTAAACCCAAATAAACAACTTTTTTCACATCAGCTGCTTTGGTTAGGTCCTTTCGCTACCCACAACAATAATGTTGGCAACTAGAAATGGATATCCAAAGGCTGTCAATTTGGGAATTCAACTTCCTGGAGTTATGTTGTTTTGGTCAAGTTTGTGTATGTTAGGCAGCTTCCCCTTGCCAGAGTTTGGCACAATCTCCTGTTGTTGTGCATCTGATATTGGCCAAGAGGTCTCTCATGCCCTGTTTTCTCCTGCTATCATTGCGTTTCTCCCAGAGTCTATAAGCTAAGATAAACAACCTTCCTCCCATCATCTGCTTTTGTTGAGATGCTTTCTGCCAATAGCATGCAGCAAATTAAAGCACAACACAATGGTGCTGAATACAATTACAATTATATATAATATCTCCATTAAACATAGTAGACTGATATTGGAAGTTTTTATTTATTTATTTATTTATTTATTTGCCCAATTTTTTTTTAAATTTGGCCCAAGCTACTGCCCCTATCAAGTAGCCATCCAAAATCTATATCTGCGAATTATGCTTTCTCCTCCTTTTGTTGACCCCACTTATAAGTATCACAATTTCCTATCTTTGACTCATTTCACTAAGTATATTGGGTCCAGATTTCATCCATATTGTTACAAAAGACAGTATTTCCTTTTACATTTTTTTTTACTCCATTTTGTGTTTGGTTAAGTTTTGTTGTCAACTTGATATTTTTAGTAATCTCTGGTGGGTCTCTAAGGATGTTCATAGGAAGGCAGCCCTCTCAATAAGGGACAGGATGTGAGGAAGCTCAGGGAATTCAGAAATGAACATCCCTTCCTGGAAGGGCAGTGCAGGAAAGAAGTTCCAATGACTCAGGAAGCCAACAAGTCTGGGATAAGGTTTTGAGACCTCAACCTAAGGATATATAAAGGGGCAATAAGTTTATCTACCCATCCCTTCTGCTTCCCTGCCTGGTCTGTCCTCTTCATGCATCTCTTTGTCAGCATTGGGATGAATATTCCTCAGCCTTCCAGCGTGGTCTGGAGACTAATGACTCCCCAGGAAGCCTTTAGGCCTTCAGTCCTGGATTGGGACTGCTGAGGCATCTAGCCTGGTGGACTCAGCTGTTATAGGTTTCTTTATTCTTGGGCTTACAGACTGAAATTGTAGAACACCATGAGCTAATTCAAAAAAAATCTTTTCTTTTTAACTATAATTATTCCGCTGATTCTGTTCCTCTAGAGAACACTGACTAATAGAGATTTTGGCACCAGAGGGTGTTTTGATATTAGCAGAGATGAACCTGACCATGTGGTTTTGGTCTTCTAGAACTTGTGTACTGGAGAAGAGTACTTGGACTTGGTACTTGCAACTGAAGGCTCATTCCAGAGAGGTAAGCCATGTTTTATGAACTATTCTGGTGAGAGTGTGAAGATGCTAAGGGCAGAGAGAATTCTATTTGGAGTCTTGGCTTATAAATTTTGAAGGGGAAGGCGAGACTTGAGAAAACTTTGGAATTATGTTACTGGACTAAAGGATGGTTGTGTTTTCCTGTCTGTACTCAGAGAGCTTAATCAAGGATGAATTTACATAATGCATTGGCTAATGATATGGAACTGAGGATTTAAGATTTTAACACTGGAAAAAACTCAAAGTAAGTTTAACTTACTGGCAGAGACTGGCTTTAGGTTACTGAAGCTAATGTTATAAAAACATTATCAATTCTAAAGAAGATGGCCTAACTGCTTTACACTGAGTCAATGGAAAGGATGCCTGAAGTGTTTCCACCCAGGAAGGACTGAATGACAGACTGTGCAAACTCTCTTGAAAGGCAATAGCTGAAAGGAAAGAACCTGTTCTTCCAACTCATGATTTATTTTGTCTCTGAATTAATGACATGGCTGTGTCCTGCATACTAGGTATTACTTTTGGAATCATGCAAGTAGGTCATGAAGTGCACATATTCATTTATTGGTTATTTAATTTGTTCCTTTGTTATATGTGTAGGTTTTTATGTGAGCTTTTTGTATTGTCTTATGCTGTTTTGTGTACTATTATTTTCTAAAAAAATTCATCAAGATTTGTATGGATTCTAGCTTTATGTTTTTAATAAGACTGGTGGATTGCTTTACTTTTGGCTTAACATTCTATATGAAAAATCAGGAATGAAAATCATAGACAACAAAGGAAAAAATTCAAAAACTAAATAAGACTTAAAAATTTATGCATGGCATAGAAGGGGATAGCATCTATGGAAAGGAAGGAGGTATTTGAAAAAAAAACATAATTGATAATAGGCTAAATCCCAAAATAGATAAGTTTAACTTACAATTCCATTGAAAAGGGAAATAATGGAAAACAAATAACTAATACAAGGTTGGGAAATGACTGTGATGAGGACAAAATGGAAAAATAACTCTGAAGAAAACATCCAGGTAGATGACATATATCTGACAAGGTGTTCCATATTGTGCCTCATTAGTGAGGTCAGTTAAAGCCCCAGTGAATTGTTACTTTACAGGTATTAGTTATTATGAAAAAAGAAAAACGTGTTTGAAGTTGTAGAGGCATTGAAATCATTGTATAGTACTGGTATAATGATAAAAATTTGTAGCCACTATGCAAAACAATGGCATACAGCCTCCACGTACACACACACACACACACACACACACACACACACACAAAGAGAGAGAGAGAGAGAGAGAGAGAGAGAGAGAGAGAGAGAGAGAGAGAGCTTCCACACACATATACCAATTAATGCTGAAGTAATTTTCTCTATGATCCAACAATCTCTTTGAAAATATATATCCTAAAGAATTGAGACTTGCATTTCCCTGATGCTTAAGGATTCTGAGCACTTTCTCAGGTGAGAAAAGGCCATTTGTGTTTCTTCCTCTGTGAATTCTCAATTGAGACAAAGATGTTGATAAAAAACCTAAATTGCCATCTTCCTATGGAAAAGATAAACTCCCCAAGTCCACATTCACTAGGTCCTGCACAAACAAAGCTGGGGTACATATCACATGGTGGAACATTTGTCCCCCAAAAGACCATTGTATAATTTGTGACAATATCAAAGTATTTGAAAGATAAAATGCAAAGTGAAAATATCATTCACATAAGTATGAATATTACATGCTCCAAATCTATGGAAAAAGAAGACTTTAAGATGGTAGTTTTGAAGGAGAAGTTCAAAGAACTTCATCAAAGAAGTTTTGATGAGCATGTTAAAAATTATATTTTAAAAATTGGGACATTTGTACTACACAGGTGCAGCCTATTGTTAAAACAAGTTATGTCACTTAATTTTTAAGAAAGTAGATTTCATGTTTCTGTTATTATCACACACAAAACAATGTCTAATCCTTGTAAAAGGAAGAAAAAAAGAAAGAAGAAAGAGAAAGATAGAAGAGTGGAAAACAAAAAAAAATAGTGGTAATGTATTCATTACTTTGATTGTGGTCATGGAAATGTAACTCTGTACTTTGTAAATATTGCTGTCCATATGTAATTTTATACTGACTATTTTTAAATAAAGTTGGAGAAGTCAAAAATATATCAACAATCCTTAATTTAAATGAAGAAATAAACAACATATAGAATGCTGGTAACTTGCTTTCAAATTTGAGAATTAGTTGTGTTCACTCAACTCACATTTTTGACAAGCTATTCTCCAAGCTTGAAAGCCTTTCTTTTAATATATATACATACATATATATATATGCATAATTAAATTCTTTCTAAATTATAATTTAATATCTGTGGCATATTGATCAGTAAGACTGACCTGACTCACCAGCAAAATATATTTTCAAGGTATTTTAAGATCTTTATTATCCACAATTAGAAACATTTTTATGAGCCAATCTTATGATGGTGACCCCATTTCCCTCCTCCCTGTCCCCATTCAACTGGATTCTCTCTGACCCCCTCAGTTTTACCTTCAGAGCTTGTAACATACAGAGTATGTAGTTAGAGATCTCTGTTTAATCCTCTTCAATTGCTATAGATAAGATGCTAGACACCAGGAACATACTATTTCTTTCCTTTTTATGACTAAACAAATATCCCCAGCAGTCCTGTAGATATATACTTGGTGCTGAATAATAGCAATTAAATTTCTAAATGAAAAGCACTAGGCAGAGAAAACAGTTCAACAATGAAAAAGTTCTTGTGTTTCAGGTTTTTTTTTTTATTACCTCTGGGGCTTTGCAAAAATAGCTCTGCATGACATTCTACTTACTTCCTTGTTTACTTGTATCCACTCTTCCTTATTGTGACTCTCTGGGTAGGAATGTTGTCTCATGAATTATACCTTCATTGGTTAGAATAATGTGTGCATGAGAAATAGAAATCAAGCAGAAATCATACCAATTATTTTAGCAGGGGAGATTATATATAAAGTCTCTAAGCAAGAACTTGTTACATAAGATGAAAAGAAAATATAGATGAGCTCAGCCACTGGCCATTTGTATGAGGAAATAAATGCATGTCAGGGAGACTTCAAACTGAACAGTGGCCCCATGGAGCTTAGAACCAGCCTTCTGAGGAGGGGGATTCAATCCCCTATGCCAGTGTCTCTGAAGAGACACAGAAAACTTGCTGGTGTGACAAACTTCTAGACTAAATTTGTATGACTGCCAAGATGAGATTCATTACCGGAAGACCAAGAGATATGAAACCGAACGAACATAAGGAGCCAGTGCTTTCTATCCTCTTTCCAAAAACCCATATTGCTAAAGTCTGAAATCCTCCAACTCATAATGTAGTTATGTGGTTTGCTATCTCAACACCATCCAGCATATAATGGTAAGAGAAAATAGCAGGCAGTAGGTAATTACAGAGTCCAGCCTCTACACCTGTGTTAACCAAAACAACAGCCTATGCTTTTCTTAACAAGAGGCAATTTTCCATTGTACAACCAAAATTACACTTTTGCTCCTCCCAAATTGCACAAGGACCTCACATTCAAGGGATCCAAGACTGGAGAGAGTCACAGTATGCATCCTGGTGCTATGCTGATTGCTTCTCACATTGATGTGCAATCTCATCTGTTTTATTCCTACAGACAAAAATAATGAAACAGCCACCAACAAGCCTTGTAAAAATGATTAAGGCAAGAAAAGGGGAACATGCAATTTCAGATAAATAAACACATAAATAAATGTTCTTATGACAGCCACGAACAAATATACATAACAGGTACCATTTTCTCACTCCTGTACCTGGCTGTGAATCTAGAAGTGATCTGTCATTATCTACTCTGTGGTTCATTTCTTTTTAGATAGTGCTCAGCGGGTCTACAAGTTTACCTGCTGAATAACAAAAATGCCATTCCTCAAAAGACCGAATCCTTAGTGGTACGTTCTGTTTGTTTACTATAATTTTATATTAATTTTTATTACCTGACATTAAAGTACTAAAAGAGACAGCCTGGGGGACTCCAGACATAATTCTCTAAAAATCCCTGTTGACTCACACCAGTGCTATGTCAGTTGTAATCTTAATCAATCATTCCATCAACAAAGGAAATCTCTTCTTAGTGTGCTGGCTCACTATCATAAAAACAAAACCAAGAAAACTAATCATTACGTGGTACACAAACTATAATTTAATGGAACACTATTGTGTGCTTACTGAATACAATAATTTTAGGAACTTCAAACTCCAGAGCTAAAACCTGCGGGAATGCAGGAAAATGGAGGAAGACATTATGTGCAGTCAGGAGAGAAAATGCCATCACTTTAACTAGTCCATTCAGAAACAAATAAATTCTTGGCCACACAGTGGCTGCTGATTCAAATTAAGTTCTATAGTCTAGAGAGTAGAACCAATTCTTTCTAGTATACCATCTTCTAAATGATTTGCTTTGGCTAAATCTTCAAAATGCATGTACTTATACCATAAGCAATTTGCTTATGGCTGATGGAGCATAGAATAAGACCTGGAAATTCTACAGTCATGAGAACTTTGTTGTGTTTCTGAATCTGTCCCTTCATGAAGGCAGTTGAGTGTAAAAAACCTAAACTATGATGGGGAGTAAGATGGTTGGTAAATTCATGTGTGGAATACTCAAATATGTCATGGCAAGTACATATGCTCACTGGATTTCTGATCTTATTGGAAAAAAGATAACAGAATCCTCCCAGATAAATTTGCTTCAGTGCAATCCAATCATTCTAATACCAGAAAATGATTCCATGTGGAGAACTGGCATAGCGGTAGTTGGTGAGGGGAAGTTTTGCCCATACAACACTCTCATCATGGATGTTACTTACATGGCTTTATTGCTTAAGCACAGGGTAGCTGTGCAATCTGCATAATGTATATTATCATGTCCATCTTATTTAATCATGTCCTGTGTAGGATACACACAGATGAAACATAAACATCTACATAATGTCCTGCTTTTCATTTCCATTTTCATTTTCATTGTCCATTTTCATTTCAGCATTGTATTTACTATAAATTATCTGGAACCCAGGAAGTTATTTTAATAATCAATTCATCAAACATATTTTCCAAGAGGGCTGGAGATATGGCTCAGCTGTTAAGGCACTTGCCTCCAGTGCCTAAGGCCCCTGGTTCAATTCCCCAGGACCCACATAAATCAGACGCACAAGGTGGTGGTCCTGGTGCGCTTTCTCTCTCTCTCTCTCTCTCTCTCTCTCTCTCTCTCTCTCTCTCTCTCTCTCTCTCTCTCTCTCTCTCTCTGCTTAAAAATGAATAAATAAAATATTTTAAAAAATATATTTTCCAAGAATCTCTAGATCCAAATTAAGGGGATGGACAATGTTATATAGGTGGGTACTAAAGTTTTATGGGCTATATGTTCTTTCAATCGACATCCATTTTCCTAACATTCACTGTGTAACCTTTTATCTGTTTTTTGTACATAATGCACTGTTTCCCAACTCCGCCTAGAATTTGGTGTCTGAGTTGATGACCAATTCATAATGAGACTTTTAGTTTACACTAATATTTTATTTCTATTTTTTTCATTTTTTAATTGACGACTTTACAGTATCACCGTATTGCACATGGTCATATTTTTATCAAGTTATATTCTTATTTCCCTCTGGCCCACCACTATTACAATTAGGGCCCTCCTCAGTGGGGTTATCCATATTCAATGTGGAGTAATGAATGCACAAATCAGTCTTTGTGAGGAAACAATGCCTCCAAGTGCAACTTCCCTTCCTGTGGGTCTTACATTCTTTCACCCTCTGTTTCTCAAAGTGCCAGGAGCTGGGGGGCAAGTTGTTAGTCTTCTCTAGTCCTGAGCTCTTAGTAGTCTCTGATTTTATGCTTCCATGGGTTTTAGTCTCCTTGATGTCTCCTGCCATTTCTTCTGAGTTTAATAGGAGGCTTAAAGGTGCCTATTTGGCTGAATTTGGCTGAAAAAAATCAAACCCAGGAAAATTTATAAAAAGGAGATTATTAGCATCTGGAGGTAGTATATATGCCTAAGAATTCTATTGGTATTGTCATGAAGGGAAACTCCAGGGGCCTCAAGCAGTGATAATATTTAGAGAATTTTGCAGAAAATTACACACTTGACAATTTTATTCCCATCCATACTAAAAATTGATAGTTTTATGTAACATTGAATAAATGATCTTGAAAAAGAGACACAGAGTATTTGTTGGCACAGAATAGAAGAGGGATGTAAACTTGAAGCAGGAACATTAGGTTGATGTTTAACTCTGTGTGTCAGGGCTCAAACTCTTTGGGCAGCCCTTACAATGAATGTAGGTAAGAAGTAACAGAAAGTTCCAGATGAACAGGCCCATACCACATATAAGAAATGAACTGATAATTTCATATAAGTATTTAATTATCAATAGCATTCCCAGAGTTATTTTCATTTAGATGACATGACAGTTATTTCAAACATCTAAGTTATTTGTGCTCAGAGATCCAAGAATTCTTGAATATTTCTTAGGAAACAATCCAATTTTATAGTCATCAGAAAATTAATCCAGTATTTTTTTTCTTCTTCTCCTTATCTAGAAATCCAACTGATATTAATTTCCTTTCTTCATTCTTTATTTTTTTTGTAAATTCTGAGATCAACACAGCTAGGTTGAGAGGTAATCATTAAACAAATGATTACCTCTGAATAAATTTAAGCAATTTTCCTTTATAAACTTTATGAAAACAGAAAATTTTCAATGTATTTTCCAGAACCAAACAGACCAAACAAAATCATATGTTTACAAAACAGTTGAAAAGTCTTGAAAAGTGAAGTCAGGGAGAAACACTCAGCTTTCAAGGTATTTCTGGAAGCTTCTAATGATTCCCTCAGTTGCCTGCATGATTGAAGCAGGGATTTGTAAACTTATCTGGCAGCTTCTGCTAAACTCATTCCTGCATCGGCTGCATCTGCCTGCATGGCATGAGGACTATCTTGGGTTTGATTTCCATTCTGACATCCACATTTTGAGCCAATGTTTTTCTTTGGGGAAATCGGAGCTAGAATTTGACTCTCAAGCTTGTATAAAAATTAGAGAGGATAGTTTCTATGCCTTGTTTCAAGGAGTAGCTTGAATACTCTGGTGTGGATCTAAGTATATAATGATACCTTCGAATAAACCTTAACTTTTATTAGAATATCAATAGGAATAAAGCAAGTATACTGAATTTTGAATTTCATCTCTGCAGAGGAGCAATGCTCAGAGAGGGCACATGATAATTCTGTTGTAGAAGAGTTGAACAAACAATTCAGCAACTATTCAATAAAAGGTCAAGAAACAAAAAAACATACCAGGAAAAGAAGCTGATACCAAGACTACGGAAGTCCCTGGTTTAAAGTATAGGAATTCTTGCATTAGGAATAATAATTCTCTTTCTCTGTCTCTTTAAAGTCATATGCCATTGAAATTCTTTTGTCTTGCAAAATTTATCAATTTCTAAGAGAGGAGTAAAATCATTGGCTCACAGGTGTAGTAAATAGGGAAATATTTTATTAGCAAGAAATATGGAGAATAATTCATCATTAAACAAGAACTCATGATGGGCGTAGAGCAGGTGATTGGAAAAGAGCTGGAAAGTAGCCACAAGTAGGAAAACTTTATTGAGAGGTATAAAACAACCAAAATTACAAACAAAAACAAAGCAACAAAATCCTAAAGCATACAGTATCCTTCAGATACCTACAGTCCTAATGGAAGCTTCTAAGAGTCTAAGAGAAAACATTTATCTTTCAGAAAAAAAAGTTTGAAAATTAGAATCTGTTCAGGAGAATTTATTAGAAAATTTCATATATAATTTGAAAGACACATTAAACATCTGTTTGCAACATCACTTAATAGTGTATGTTACCAGTAACCCAAGGTTACAGACATTTCAGAGTAAATGAAAAGTGTATGTAAAATAATTAAACATAAAACAACCAAATACATATATAAAATATAAATCATAGAGCATAAAACAAGCCATTCAAAGCAGTTATTCTCACATATCTTGACAAAGTCTTGTAAAGATAAATAACAAGATACACTCATACAACTTATATAATTATTCATATTAAAGATATTAATTAAAATGATTTTGGGCTGGAGAGATCTCTCAAAAGTTGAGGAATTTGTCTTCAAAGATTAACATCTCGGTTTGAATCCCTGGTTCTCAAGTAAAGCCAGATGCACAAAGTAGCACAAGCATCTAGCGTCCAGTGCATTTGCTGGACGTCCAGGTGTGCCCAGTTCTCTCTGCCTGACTCTCTTGTCTATATCTCTGTTTGCTTGCAAATAAATAAACAAATAAATAATTTTCAGAAATGTAAATATTTAGAAGGTGTTACTATTAAAACAGAAATTACTTTGAACATTGATCTATCCACT